>LS494995.1:0-28287 GCA_900490845.1 Pristionchus japonicus
CTAGACTGAGGAGGGAAGGGAAGAGAGGGAGAGGGAGAGGCGAGAGGGGAGAGGAGGGAGACAAACAACTCGCCCGCTATCGATCGACTAGACTAGAGAGAGAGGGCGCGGCGATGTAAACAACCCGCGTGACCAGACTACACACAGTCACTGGGCGACCACACGGTCTTGTGAGTAGGGGTAACTCTACGATACAACAGTGATCAGCACCAATTTCTACCCCGGCGTTGGCTTAATTTTAGCGTTTATGGAAAGGGCGCAACGAGGCTAAACCTGATATCGACGTGACGCTTCCTGGAACCGACGAGGGCTCAAAATGTAAAATGAGTATGTCCAACGTCTCCATGACCCTAGAGAACCCCTATGCGCAAGGTTACGGGGGATTCGTAGTTTTGAGCTGTGCCGGGCCTTGCTCGACTCATTCGCAAACGGCCTCATATTTTCCGGAGGACCATTATATTAGGGACCACCATATTTTCCGGACGAAAACGGACCTCTCTAAGTTGAGCGGACCACCATAGTCGGAAAATGGGTAGATATGACACATTAGCCGAAATTTGTACCATATTCTAGTGCACCGAACGCATCCTGCGTGCCATGACAACGCTGTTGGCGCTTCCCGTGAGTCGGCTCATCGCATATCGCTTTGGGAAAATAGTCGAATTTTGATTTTGTCGAATTGATTTCAGTTGGCCGAGAAACAACCCGGTCGTGATCTCTGCCGCCACTCCCGGTCGCCCATTCTGCTGGTGGGGAGAAGCTCGACCACCCTTTGTGGTCGTCGGATGAACGTTGCTGTGAATTGTGATGCTGGAACCGACGAGATCGTCTCGCTAATTATTGTTTCCGCAATGTCTTTTGTATTGTTACTGACTTTATCGTTTATCCAATGTTTACCTTAACCTCGTTACGATTCGTGCAGTTATTTCGCACATGCAAGGTTAGCTATTGAGGCCAAGGTGGAAACAATATAACGTGGCGCTAAACGAGTAAACATATTCTCTTGAAAACGTGAAAAACGACGGGATTGAGATTGTACAATAAATGTCACGATTATTATGTTTTATCGAGCAGTTTCATCGCTAGTTATGTTTAATTTGTGGCTAATCTTCAACTTCTTTGTTTCAAAGTTACTATTGAAGGCATGCTTCACTATCTTATCATTGCATTGCTCATTGCCACTACAACTTCTCTCGATAAGCATTCCAAGAAATCTGCACGTATCCAAAATCAGGCAACTTCATTTTGCATTTTTTTTCATAGTAAGCAACCGATTTTTTTCCAGCAACCATTTATCAGTATTTTCTTACCATCCAGTCAGTTGAGTGAGTTCATACATTACCAAGATAGTTGGTGAGAAAAAATGTTTAAAATGTTCAGTTTGCCGACCGACCGGCCAATGCAGTCCTCGATTTCGTAAGCATTTTCACACGAAGTTGCATCGAGATATTGCTCATGGATAGAGAAGCATGGTCTTTTTCAGCATGTCCAGTGAACACTATCTATAGGCAAGGTTGTCCTTGCGAACCGACTTGTACGAATCGAAACCTGGTGAGCTTTGTTTTCTTGCTTGATTATTTTGCGAACGAACTGTGGCTCTCTGGGGGGAAGGATAGTACCGTAATGCCGTGCTGTCAAAGCGTAAAACATCCCATTCAGCCCTGCACTACGCAATGCTCCCGGCCTCGCTGCCAGTGCCGTCCGGGAACGGTACGCAACTCTGCAGGACGTTGCATCTTCCCGAACTCTTGTCCCTTCGTTATACCAAGTAAGCGAAATATTTTTTCATATGAGATTTCCCTCTTACATACGTGCTTGATAAAAGTGTGATATTGTGTTTTCAGCTTGCCCCGGCCCCATCCAGTTCTGGAACCGGTGTCCATGGCCCGTCGAGACCAACTGCCAAACGCCCTGGCCGGTTTGTGATGTCGGTTCAACGTTAGTAAGGTAAAATTGTTTTTTTTAGCGTTACCCGATCTTCTGTCCTGTTCTGCCAAATTGCCAGTGCCGCCCCGGCTTCTATCGGTGATCGTACACGAATGGGACTGTCCTTTCTGGCTGGTTTCTTGTTCAATGACGCTTGATGTTGCAGCCTTACGTCGGCGCCAAACGCTCCTAGCGTGCCGTGGCTGTGTTGATGGCGCGCTCCGTTTGTTCTTCACTCATTCCCTTTTCAATATTACTAACTTCCATTCAGATGGCCTCGGAACAATCCCATTGTGTTCGCCGCCTCTCCGATCCGACCATGGTGCTGGTGAGGCAGTATTCGACCTGAATAACTAGCAGCGACGAATTGAAAAAAACCGATTGATTCGGCATCGATCGAGTTTCTATCGAACGTGATGTGTCGCTTTGTATCGAATGATAAACGCATTTGCTGTCCAACAAGAGCGATAGCATCTCATTTCGGTTCCGATCGCTAAGTCGAACAAGGTCGGCAAGCGGAATTGCATTAGCAAACAGATCAACACCGATCACAGCTGAACACATGGTAAACAAGGGGTCAAACCGGAGGTGATATAAAATGGAAAGCCATGCGTTGATTTATCTTTGCTAATTTGCCGTTGCAGTGGCTCCTCTACCTCTAAACTCTCTGTGATTCAGGAATGATTCGCTTCCTACTGATTCCTTTACTTCTTGTCACAGCAGACCACATGGAAGGGCCCGAGAAACCCTTGACCGGGTATCCCGAAGGTCCGAACAAACCACACAAAATGTCGAAGGACTAACCAAATATCTTTGTCATATGACAAATTCTACACAGGAACCGTCGATCGTCGGCATTTTCCTTGGAGTCGGGCAGATCAGTAAGTTAAAATATAGGCTCTTTGCAACTTCAGCGATATTCGTTCAGTTTGCGCTGCAACCGGCCAAAACTGTCGGCCAAGGACTCGTAAGTTGTCCATTCACTAGCTAAACATCAAATCAGAAGTTTCCAGCATGCCCTATCAACACGGTCTTCCGGCAGGGTTGCCCGTGCGAGCCGACATGCAGCATCCGTAATCCGGTAATTTGCTTGACAGTATTTCACCCTGTTGTTGCACGAAGCAATCGTTCAGCCGTGCACCTCTCAATGCTCCCGTCCTCGTTGTCAGTGCCGCCCAGGGATGTTCCGCAACGCACAGGGACGCTGCGTCTTTCCGAACATGTGTCCGTTGACACCGCCAAGTGAGCACTTTCTTTGCACCTGGAAAGCAGAAAAAGAGTGAAATCTCAAATTCAGATTGTGGACTCAACATGTTCTACAACACCTGTCCTTGGATCCAGGAACCGTCTTGCCAAAATCCGTGGCCGGTTCGTCGTTATTTTCCTTCATCATATCTAAAATGTGACATCTCAGACTTGCCCTACCTTCTGCCCTCCTGGCGGTGGAAGATGCCAATGTCGTCCCGGCTTCTATCGGTGAGCATTCCCGATCATGAAATGAACCACTTTTCTCGCAGCATCCTAACCTCATCCTAGAAACGAGATGCAATTTCGATGTCGATTATTGAATTACAGTCAAACTCCTGGCGGTCGCTGCGTGCCGTGGCTGACATGCTGGCGTCTTCCGTAAGTGACAAAAACTCAATTACTATACCAAATATCAATTTCAGGTGGCCCCGTAACAACCCAATCGTGGTCTCCGTGGCTCCTGTCGGTCGTCCGTGGTGCTGGTGGGGCGGACCCCGACTTTTCCCCGGATGAGGAGGAGTTGGAGAGAGATTCGAGAAGAATTCAACGAACGCGGGTCACCTGGGCTATGGGGATCACATTTGGTTCTCTGCTATTTCTTTACCAGATGATAAATGTACTTTCTAAATGTAACGACGTTCTTAATATTTCTGAGCAAGATTTCGAGAGACGGAAGATCTGCATCATTGTGGTGTCAACAACGAGTTCCGCTGCCAAAACAAGGTTAACGATCGGGAAAACATTCGCAAGCGAAGCAGCACGGATCTAGCAGAGATAGCCGATAACAATCAGCGTTCACAACATGACAATAAAAGATGCAGTGCCCTAGATAATCTTTATAAAACAGTGAAGGAGAATGCTTTGATTCCTCGTTTCTACTTTACCTTTTCAGCGAAACAACCGTTGACTAAAGAATGTTCACAGTAATCATTATGGTTTCACTTGCAGACATGGTTCGGTGTCTCATTCTTGCATTGCTAGTCATATCAGTAGCCTCTGCGCACCAGCAGAAGAAAGCAAATAAGGCTCCACGTATACAGGATCAGGTATGATCTGAACGCAATTGTTTAAACATCACCGATTTCAGCAACCATCACTTCCCGACATTTTCTTAGGAGTCTCACAGATTAGTGAGTTGTATTTTTATTTCGACGAAACACATTGAAAATGGATATTGACGTCGAGTACATAGGTATTTGCAGTTTGCGCCGCGACCGGACAATGCCGCCCCAGAAATCGTATGAACCTTCTTTTTCATTCTGCATTTACTCTTGAGAATCCAGAAGAGATACATTTTCCTTGCAGCTTGCCCCTTCAACACGGTCTTCAGGCAAGGCTGTCCTTGCGAGCCGTCGTGTCTGCTTAGAAATCCGGTTCGTTCTTCACCCTTTCGGGATTTATCTCATCAGTCAATCTTTCTTCAGCCCTGCAACGCGCAATGCTCGCGTCCTCGTTGCCAGTGCCGTCCGGGGATGGTGCGCAACGCGTTCGGGCAGTGCGTCTTCCCCAACACTTGTCCTGTCACACCACCAAGTGAGCCTGCCATATTTACTCGAAGATGTAGCATGAATCAATGTTACAACTTCAGGATGCTTCGGACAGAACGAGGTTTGGCGCAATTGCGCCACTTGTGAACGGGCCTGCGCAAATCGGAACCCGGTACGAATGATTAGCCCCTTCTAATGGCTTTCATATCTGATTTCTCAGATCTGTCCTGCCGTCTGCCAGCCCGGCCGCTGCATGTGCGACACCGGATTTGTGAGGAACGCCGCCGGACGATGTGTGAGGTGAGAGAGGGCATCTATCTTAGGTTAACATAAGGGGCACTCATGGGATGGAAGTACTGTCAATAAATCTGCCTTTTCAGACCCATCTCCTGTCCGCGACCAAGTGAGCTCAATTTTGTTCGGGTAAAGTATGACTCTCTATCTGCGTGACGTCCTCAATCGTTCCAAAAAGCTCTAATATTGACGCATTCAGACTGCGGGCCTAACCAGTTCTGGAACGTCTGTCCGTGGTTCAACGAGTCGTCCTGCCAGAACCCGTGGCCGGTTAGTTTTCTATTCTGATCTTGAATACAGAAAATTGTTCAGACCTGCCCAGCAATCTGCCCAATCGGCGGCGCAAGATGCCAGTGCCGTCCCGGCTTCTATCGGTAGGCTTTCAAGCTTATTTTGAGATCAACGTTTGCATTTAAAATTTAAAAAAAAAGTAATCAATTCATTTCAGTCTCTTCCCGAACGGTCCGTGCGTGCCGTGGCAGCGGTGCTGGCGTGCGCCGTAAGTGCTCTGATCTGTGAATAATTAAGCATTTTCGTTACTTAATTTCAGGTGGCCGAGACTCAATCCCCTGGCAGTCTCCGTCGCTCCCGTCGGTCGTCCGTGGTGTTGGTGGGGCGGACCCCGAAGAGGATAGAGCGAGCGATCACATTGAAACACTTTCTGGGCAATATTTGTATGCGATAACGGGAATAGTTCACCTCTGTCTTATTTGGTTCTCGTTTCGGGCTATGATAAACGGCAATATGCTAAGATGTCAGATGAAGTTTCGTAAAATATCATAGAAGTGAGAGATTTGAATCAGTCCGGAATCAATACATTTGTTTCCGAAAGACATGCAACTGCAACATCACTGGAATCACAGTACTCATATCAATTTGTCCTGCATAAACTCTGTCATTCGGATTCACATTACGAATGATTTCTGTTCTGCTTGATACTATTTCTTTCGTCTTCTTCTGCGAAAAATATTCGCTTCAAATTGCATAGGATCCGATATTCCCATTATTTCCAACCTTCCCAATCTGATCTCAATTTGGTTCCGGGTGCTATTCGGATGTGCAAGGTTACCGGGCGAGACTAATGTGAGAACGATGGAGTGTGAAGAGAACAGGGGTAGCTGATCCCAATCAGCTAGTAGAAACACGAAAACAACAACATTATGGGGTCAGCGTGCTAGATAATGTGTGCGTATAAAGCGCGACGGGATCAGGTTGACTTCGTCCGCACAGTTGGTTCTTCTTCCGCTCTTCCTTTTCTATTACGGCCAATATTTGATTCCGATTGCAGGTATGCTTCGGCATCTCTATCTTGCTCTGCTCATAGCTGCAGTAGTAGTCTCAGCAGAGCAGCAGAAGAAAGCAAACAAGGCTCCCCGGATCCAGAATCAGTCACCGCGTCTCATCTTCCTAGGCATTGCTCAAATAGGTGAGTCTAGCTTGCTCAATATTTGGCTAATTTTACCTTGTTTTCATCAATCAATTTCAGTCTGCGGTGCGACTGGACAATGCCGGCCTCGAAATCGTAAGTCGCTCTTGCTAACATGAACTTACCGCGATATCTTGAGGAATCTCCCTTTCTTGTCACTTTCTAGCAGCATTACCGTTTCTGTTCTATTTGTAACCTCGTTTCGCTCTAATTGGATCAATAGCAATTGACGTATTTCAGCCTGTCCCTCCGGTCTTGTCTTCGCACAGGGCTGCCCGTGCGAGGCGTCCTGCAACTTCCCTAATCCGGTAATCACTTCTTTCGTTGCACTTGAAAAACATTCCTCCAAGCCGACTTTCATAAGTATCGCTTACAGCCGTGCACCTTCCAATGCGCGCAGCCCCGCTGCCAGTGCCAGCCCGGCACGGTGCGCAACTCGGCCGGCCAGTGTGTGCCGCCTAGCGCCTGCACCCCGGGTCAGTTTGTCCTTATAATTCCATATCCGGTCGAGTCACGTTGAAAGAGAATCGTGAAAATAGTCCTATTCTAGTTTTGAGCTTAACTTGACAAAAGGAATTCGATGTATGATAAGAAGTCAAACCAAACCCGGGACTGGGTAAATAATCTAACTGCAGTTTGTCCGGCCGGCACCTTCTTCACGCGCGGCTGCCCATGTGAAGCGTCCTGCGGCAATCTCAACCCAGTCAGTTTCATTCTTCTTATTTTTGCTTTTTAGGCTTTTCCAGTAACAATATCAACTCTTTCCAGCAGTGCACCCGTTTCTGCGCCGGTCCTCGCTGTCAGTGCAACCCGGGCACGGTACGCAACGCGGCCGGATTTTGCGTCGCGTCGAGCACCTGCCCGGCACCTCCCGGACCCGGCCCTCGACCGCCCGGCCGCCCCTGGTGGTGGTGGTGGTGGGGACCCAGAGGATGAGCGAGTGGCCCAATTTCGATCATTGGTTACTTTGGCGGGATATTGTATCGCTTTTTTTATGCACATAAAGAAAATATTTGCAACCCAAGCTAGTACTTTCGATAATTACAAGCATGATTCTGTAAAAGATTGAGAAGAAACAAGAATCATGGAACAGCATGGTATTGCCACCGCAATGATGTTGCACATTCTTAGAGCACATAGCAATTTCGTCGAACCCAACCGGATGAAGTCCTATCGCTTGGTTTCGAGCAATACTCTGAAAACAAAACTCATCATGCTCATCAAATCATGGAAAACGATGAATGAGAAATATCTCATTATCCTAACATCATTCGTGACATACTCTCCCGATCTCATTTTATCTGATCTCGTTTCGGTTTCAACTGTTATCCCACATTTGCAAGGTTAGTGAGTGAGGCCACACCGGGAACGATAAAGCGTAGGAGTGAAGAGATCAGTAGGGAACATATGAAAACAATGTCACTGTGGGGTCACCGTGCTAGGTATCGAGAGATTAAAGGCGAGATGGGTTCATTATGTGATCGTTTACTTGACCAAAACTTTTTGGTTTCATCTCTCTGACTTCTATTTGCAGAAATGATTCGGTATCTTCTCATCCCTTTACTCATTGTATCTGCTGATTACGCTGAAGGACCAAAGAAGGCACAGGACAGTGCGGGGTATGCTGAAGGGCCTCCTAAGAAGGCGACTAAGTTGTCCAAGGCTCCTCGGACTCAAAATCAGGCATGCAAATGTAATCGTAATTTCTCTCAAACGTAATTATTTCAGCAACCTGAACTCATCGACATTTTCCTGGGCATCGGGCAGATCAGTGAGTTTTGCTATCAAGACGTTGACTAGAACGACTCGAGAAAACCCACACACACACACACACACACAGATATTTTCAGTCTGCGGCGCCACCGGACAATGTCGTCCTCGACAACGTTTGTTTTGAAGTTCTGATAGAAATACGATCATATTATAACAGCATGCCCGCCTTCAACGGTCTTTGCGCAGGGCTGCCCGTGCGAGCCATCTTGTGACAATCAGAATCCTGTCAGTTTGCTCTCTTTGTTTCGCTCTTTTTTTCGGTATATCAACAAATCACTTGCAGCCCTGCACTCAGCAATGCAGGCGACCTCGCTGCCAGTGCGCGTCGAGTCTGGTGCGCGACCCGAATGGGCTGTGCGTCTCGCCCAACAACTGTCCCTCGAGTCAGTTTCGTCATTATTATGTCACACGAAAGTTAGTCGGCACACTCAAAGGTGTTTTGAAGGTTGCCCATTCGGTCAGTTCTTCACAACGGGATGCCCGTGTGAAGGGACCTGCGCGAATCAGAATCCGGTAAGGTTTGTGTCCAACGGGAGTGATTCATTTCGAGGTTGAGTCATCATGTTCACAATCCCTCACTTCAGTCCTGCTCCGCCGCTTGCTCCGGCCCTCGCTGTCAGTGCAATCCGGGAACGGTGAAAACGGCTTCCGGCCAGTGTGTCGCACCCAATCTGTGTCCCCTAAGTAAGATTTCTTGTTGTAGAGACAACTGCAATATGACTTTCGCATTCATCTCGCAAAAAGTGAATGAAGTTCGATTTAGGATTGCAAGCCTCTACAAATTTGTCATATCCTCATCATTCAACATTCAGACTGCCCGCCTGGCGAGATATTCTTCGCCAGCGGTTGCCCGTGCGAGCCGTCTTGCGCTAATCGGAATCCCGTGAGCTTTATCTTTTTGTGATCAAATCATTGATATTGCTCATTCAGCCCTGCACAGCGTCATGCTCCGGACCGCGTTGTCAGTGCGCGGAGGGCACTGTGCGCAACGGTGCCGGGTTCTGCGTCGCGCCCAGCATTTGTCCTCTGAGTACGATTGCGGAAGAGCGGTTATCGTTGCACAATAACGCCATTCAGACTGCCCGGCTGGTGAGGTGTTCAGGACTGGTTGCCCCTGTGAGGCGTCATGCAGTAATCAGTTTCCGGTGGGTAAATTTGATCACATTCTCACGTTTCATCCACTGAGCTCGAGTACAATCACATTCTTCAGCCGTGCACCTCTGCATGCAACGGTCCTCGCTGCCAGTGCGTCGCGGGCACTGTTCGCAACGCCGCTGGACAATGCGTCTTCCCCAGTTCTTGCCAGCTGAACCCGAGTCAGTTTCAAGAGAAACTAATCAACGAAGGACTCGAAATGATGACGTAATTCAACGTATCTAGCCTATTTTAGCATGTCCGGCGGGCCAATTCTTCTCAAACGGATGCCCGTGCGAGCCAAGCTGTTCCAATCCGAATCCGGTAAGGATCATGTTGCGCCTACCATTTCCAAGACTCGTGTTCACCATAATTTTACTTGAATTAGAAACTAGAGATCAATAGAGACCACATTCAGCCGTGCACTTCCTCTTGCGCCAGTCCTGGATGCCGATGCAATCCGGGCACGGTGCGCAATGCCGCCGGATTCTGCGTCTCGCCGGGCAATTGCCCGCAAAGTCAGTTTTAATCCTTTATTATCACGGATTAATGTGATCATTTTTTCATAACTGTCCCATTCAGCTTGTCCGGCCGGGCAAGTGTTCACGTCGGGCTGTCCATGCGAGTCGTCCTGCACGAATCAGAATCCGGTATTTTGTCTGTTTTCGAGTGTTTTCCCTTATACTTCGACTGGAACTCCCCTTCAGCCCTGCTCGTGGCAATGCTCGCAGTCTCGCTGCCAATGCGCGCCGGGCACCGTCCGTAACTCGGTCGGACAGTGCATCACGCCGAGCTCCTGTCTGGTTGCGCCCAGTGAATTTCTTGCTCTCTTGCGACAGCTCAGTGATGACAACCTTTTTTTTCTCGTTTTTTTCGTCAATTTCGCTACGTAAAACGCCATAAGCTTCGGTTGATTCTCTCCGTCTGCTCGTGGGAATGCTCGCAATGCAATCAATTGAAACAAAAGTTCCGAGGCCAATAGTAGACCATTCCAGCCTGCGGCTTCAACCAGCTCTGGAACACGTGTCCGGCGCCGTGCGAGCCTAGTTGTCAGGATTTCTGGCCGGTAAGGATGGAATTCGAGCAATTGTGTCAACTACAATTTTCAGATGTGCGACTTCAACCGGTGCGGCTCGCCACGATGCACGTGTCGACCTGGTTTCTACAGGTAAGTTGTGTGAGTTATCATTTGTTCGTTCGAACCACATATTGATTTTCAGGCGCTCATCTCGACCGAATGCGCCGTGCGTGCCGTGGCAGAACTGTTGGCGATGGGGGTGAGATGTCTAATAGTAGTAGACACTCTTTTCACATGCTTTTTTCGAACTGGCTATCTGTAGCATGAACTTCTTTTCAGTGGTCCTCGCACTCATCCCGGTCCTCCTCGGGGCGGTCCCCGAGACGGCGACCGTCCGTGGAGGTGGTGGGGAACACGCGACCGAGATGATTGAGCTGACTCCAATCTTGCAAGATACTCACTGTTCTCACGGTATCTCCTCGACTTTATTGATTTTGTTCGCATCGATTCATAAAAGACAATCTTTCAACTGGAAACAAACATGTGTACACGAGAAGGAACCGTTCTGAAGGGAATGAACTTCATGATAATTTTCCGATAAGTCGACGTTATAGTGAGCAGAATGATGTTATGTCCAATGGAGTGAAGTTTGATAACTTCGTACATCGCTAGTACAAATTCTGAGAGCTCAAATCTGATGATCTAATAAATATTCAAAATACATACCAAACCTAAACAGATTAGCATTCACCGCACTGAGAAAACAAAGTGTTGCTGGTAGGACAATGAGTGAGAGTGGAATAATGAGCTGAAAATCAGCATTAGATACCAATAAGTGCAAGAATTGCTCCAAAAGCTTTACCTGCACGAACAAAATCCTTAGTGATTTTCGTATGCGCGAGACACTTTGCGAACTCCTCTTTTCTACCTGGAAGCGTGTTCTTTCCAATCACATCAAATGTTTTTAATCGGCTTGTTGAAAAAAACCGAACAAAACACGTACATCCTTATGCAGAACATAGAACATGTGGCCAAATGCTAGAAGTACGAATGAAGAAAAGCAGAAAAGCACCTGGAGATTTACATAGGAAAGTCGTTTTCTGTAGCATTATTGCACGTTCTCATTTTTCTTTAAACAACAATTTTACTCACACCAATGACGACATAACAAGCTATGAGGAGTTGGTCTGATCGTCTTTCGATGAGATATTCGCAGTTCCTTTCTCGAAGCCAACCTAATCCGGCCTTTAAACTACCTTTGACCTTTGGCTATCGGCGGTGTTTTCAAAGAGCACATCGAAAGTAGACTCGAGTACCTCGTCAACATTTTGTTCCACAACTAGCGGATCGATTTTGCGCAGCATAATAAGGATCGGACCACTGTTGAAGAAGACTATGAGCGTGATCCGAACAAGTTGGAGTGTGCACTATTTAAATAACATTAATTATACTATGGTGCTGTAAATTGGACCTTTCGCAGCTTGAGTTTGGACACACGCAGAATGGATTGATGGCGGTAGAGACAACAGAGAACGATAGAAATGCCAATATTGGCGAGCAAGAACACAACTGAACCCTGAATTGGCCATAGTGCTTTCAACATTATGCTTGAGAGGACTCACGAACATTATATTGCCCGACATGACATGCTGACACAGCAAACCACAGCAGTAGCCACCCCAGACAGGGAAGAGAATGATCGCCTCAGTCAGAAGCCCGAGCTCCCAGTCAGTTAGGATGACGAAGACCTTTTGAATTGTGGAAAATCAGGTAGTGAACACCCTCAGTGAACTCACTTGTATGGCAATGAGATAGTTGCGAATTGTGGCTTGGTTGGGAGGCGTCTGCTTGACCAAGAGAACCATCGATAGGGTGCTCAGTGATATCGAGAAGGCGAATACGAACTTTTCGAGAAGAAATATCGTTTCCTGTGTGGAGAGTGGCAGAAAAACAGTGGCCATTGATTGTCGAGCGTCCAAATATTGAGTTCGCACATGAATTAGGCTGAACAAAACATCTGGCCAGCAGGTGAATTGCGAGAGACAGTGAAAGTATTTAATCGATTAATTGGAAAGGGTGTGTGTATCTGCACAAAACAAGATTTCACGTAAACTCAATTTAGCTAGAAAAAAACAAGAAACTATGTAGCATCGCGTAGGAATTGCATACTTTTCACAATTTGAATCATGATTTTCCAAACTCGATCCCAACTTCGCAATAAAAGCAAGAAAAAACAATAATTTCAATGTCTCCAACTGCTTCTCGGTCTTCCGTATTTAATGCGCGAGAAATCCTTTAGCGCACAACAATGACGTCTGGCTCGAGTGAATCGTGCTGAGGCAGTAGGGATGAACGTATACTGGACATCCGGGAAGTCATCGAGGTCCGTTAGTTCCCGGTCGTCATTTCGATGGCAATGAACCTGTAAAATCAAAGTTTGCAGCTAGGCAGACAGACTTTAGGAACAGCACCATTGGTACTGAAAAACAATTGAACTCACGGTTTGGAGAAGCAGCATGGTGAGGAAAATGAGAGAGGAGAGGGTAGACATTGACTGACTCATTCTGGATCTCAGTTGAACAATTGAGCGTTTTTATTCCCGCGTCTTGCCACGCATCCGATTACTAATTCAATTAGTAACAAAATCAGGTGACTCATCTTGCTCACTCATTGCTAAGACTCGAAGTTACAGCAGTGTTGTGAACACCAACTGTTGCATCTCCACTTTTGAGATACAAAGTAGAGAATGCACATTGAACCATGCCTTATCTCAATACAACGACGCCGTTTGGCTGGTTTTCTCCCGGTTCCAAACATATAGCAAGGTTATGCCGGCGCTCTAGTTACTCCCTCTTCCTCCTCTCTCGCCCCTTCTCGCCTCTCCGTTCCACTCCTTTCTGCGTGCTCATCTTACGATGGATAGCGGGCACAGGGGAACGCCCTTAAACCATCGTACTGGTAAAATCGAGAGAAAATCCACATTTTTCTTGTTTTATCGTCATGTCGGGTGATTTATTGACGGGTTTGCCGGCTGAACTCCTTAGAAAAGTAGTCAAGAAGCTTCCATTCGACGATCAGCTCAATTTGCGGGCGGTAAGTGAATTTTTTATCCTTTTCGGCTTGAAGTGTAGTTTTCTTCGTTGCAAATGTGATTTCGTCAGGTTTCGCGATGTCTCAACACGTTTGTAACGCCAGAGATCACGCCAAAGAAGTGCACGCTCCGAAAGCTCATAGTGCAACAGGTTTGAGCGACTATTAATGAATACGGAGAATCCAAGTCATCAAATGGACCATATTTTCTATCTTTGGCGTGCAAATGATCGCAAAAGGCAGTTGTGCGCACCCAGCAAGAACATGAATAGAAAATAAAGAGTGGACGAACCTTCGAATTTTGTGAATTCTTTCTAAAAATCACTCATCAGATCAAGAACACGATACGTTGCACGGCGGTTCTCAACGAGCGCAAATATGGACTGAACTTTATCGATTTGGACGCGCGAAAGACGAACGTTCGACGGATTGGACGAAGCAAAGAGGTGAGATCACTAGTTGCAGTTGTGATTCACTACTATTCTAGTCGGTTCAGGTGATCTGTTTGGAATTGGCATAGGGTTCTTTCATTGTAGCTTCTGGAGGATAACAATAGTATCTCGAGAATCAGCTTCAGCTTCAGCTAGCATCGCTAACATGGCTAATAAATAGCTTTTGACCGTATTCAAATGCATGTTTTTCAGCTCCAGTTCACCCTTTCCTCGTCTGTCGATGAATGCGCTAATGCGTCGATGCCACCGGTAATTGCGCTTACTCAGTACTTACTGCACTATCTGCATTTTTGAAGTGAAGAAAGTGAGTGCATCCACTAAGTCAAGTCCGTAGTGACAACATACTCTAAAAAGTAGTAGCAATGGTTCTTTTGGAGTTTCCCGGAACCATGGTTGTGTTTCACTTATGCTAGTACTGAACGACTCTGGTCTTGCAGCTCTTTCCCGTCTACTTGACACCGGAGAATCTGCGATGGCTGACGCGTCTTCTTACCGGATGCGTCGTGATGAAAGCCAATCTGGTGCTGGAGAAGAGCACTGCCGCTCACATGTGAGATTCCCCGTTTTTCAGTTTCTAAGAGTCTTACTACCATACGCAATTACAAATTCTACAATTCTCAATGATTATGAATACCTTACGTTTGCCATACTTCAGTGAGGAGGTTCCGGCTTTGCTCAGACACATCCGTACGACGATGCTCACTTTGGTAGTGCAGAAGACAGCGCAGTTCGACATGCTCGCACACATTCGGCAGAGTGAGTCGTCCAGGAAAAGAAAGCAGAAAATGCCGTGAACATGCATAAGTAGTTACCCAATTCAGGCAATTTTTGCGCGCGTCTCGCACAAACCGGAGTTCGGAATATCTCATTCGTCGTCGATTCACTCTTCGGATCGGTGGATGCACATCACCATGGAGCGGATGCGGTAAGTATTCACAAGCTCACACCTGCCGAGTAGATGTGCTACATGAGCAACAACTTTCCAGAACAACCGCACGGACTTTGGCCTGCTCGAGCAATTGGTCAACGCTGGCATGAAGCACAGCGTGATGGACCTTGATGGCTTCGAGCGAGAAGGATTCCAGCGGTTTCAGCTGCTTCCGTTTTTGAGGGTAAGTCTGCCCTGCTAGATGATCGCCCCCTTCTTATCGTTTGCACGTTTTCTAGCGGAAATTTGTTTGTGAATAGCTGGATATGTTGTAATTTTCACTGTTTGCAGACGCTCTCACTGGCTTCGCACGGAGAATTATTCATCTTGATCAAGAACAGGAATGAGATGAAGACTGGGGAGAACACGTATCGATTGTCTCATAGATATCCGCGGTATCTTGTAGAAGGTGAGTTCGTTTGCTGACCAGATGGTGTGTACAAAAAAACGGATAATCTACCTTCCTTCTTCGTATTCAAAGCGCGTGCAAAATAGAATTGCAATCATTTTAATTTCATTGTTTCAGTTGTTGAACCCGGTCGCCATCACCCAAAGCACGAAGTGAGGATCACAACGCTGGCAGAAGAACATTACCGGCTGGATCTGGTCACTATCCCATTGTAGCGTCCTGTTTCTGCCAAGATCGGAATCGTACGTATACCCATCGTGAGGCGGTTGGGCGTCTACGACCCAATGGACCGAGACGTGCAACCTCGTTATCTTTAGGAATCGCCCCTTTTGTCTGTTCCTAGCAGCTTTACCGTATATGTTCTATTTGTAACCTAATTTCGATTCAATACAAGAAACCCTATTGCTTCACAGTATGCAATCGTATCAAAACCATACTAATATTTATTTTATGTAGAGTTGTGATTATGCTTATTTTACTATGTGTCTCCGTTTTTCGTTGCATCACGAAAAAACAAAAATAGTTTTTTCTAAGACTTGAAAGACTCGCCCAGTGATAAAGTGTCATCAGCGAAACTGTTGCGCAGGTAAACACAGAACTAAGAGATGAACGGAGGTGAGATGTGGAAACGCTGTGAATCAACTAGCCTAGAGATAGAGATAGGCCGAAACCGAGAGGAGAAAACAATGATGAAATCATGATGAATTACGGTCCAGAAGTTCAATTGAAAATGAACAGGTTGCTCTTGGTGAGAGCATAATCGAATGGGCGGATATCTCTCTCTCTCTCATATTGCACTGGGAGAAGAGCTGCAAACCCGCTTTATCCCTCAATTCACTTCCATCGCAACACACACCGTTTCGTTGCTCTTTTGTTTGGGGATAACGACCGATTTATCAGATGAAACGATGCTTGACACTGCACACTATAGGTTCGGTATCGGCATTACCGCCATCCAGACAGTTTTTTTTTGGAAATAGCATGCAAATGTGGGATAGTTAAGCACGCTCACCGCGGTATTATCGCATATTGCGGTATTACCGATACCGAACCTGCAACCCTACAGCACACGCAGTGCTCACATGCAGGTGAGTGGCACGTTAATGTCGATGGGCGTCTTGGTAGATGCACCGTACACGAGCTTCCCATCCGCACAGAAGGCGACGTCGCCGGGTCCGCAGTGGCCATCCCCGCACCCATTCGCGTCGAAGAGATTGACCGTGCCCTGACACGGCGTCTTATTGCGGGTCAGATGAGAGCATTCCCGATGAAAATCTACTGCAAGAGAACCTATATATGCGAGAGACAAGAGTTATGACGGAATGTGCAAATGGTAGCGCCACTGTTGTGGGCCCGTTGGCGTAAGAGGCAGACAAATCAGTTCCATGCTTTCGGCACAGATAAAATACGCTTCCTGCTTCATAGAGCGCGGGAAGCAAGAAGTGATTCTCGCCACTCTAACCGGTGAGACAATGAGGAGAGCAACTCGTGCTGTCCGCACTCTATACATGAGTGGTTGTCGTGCGCGAGTTCATCCCATACCTGGTACAGGCCGAATCCTGGGTCGGTGCACATGTACACGCCGTTGGCGTCCGGTGTCGGCGTCACGCAGGTCGGCACGGGCGGGTCGCAGCCCAGTTTGACGTCACCCGGGCACTTCTTCGCTGAGACAACACAGTGATCATTCTCGCACGTTCTCTCTGTGAGCCTATTGCGATTTGCTGAGCTTTTCTCAATGTTGTACTTAGTACTTTCGGGGCTGAATATCCGGATATCTGTTAGATATACCTTTGGTAAAAAGCGAAAAGTTATAGTTTGCTGGAGATCACGATCAAACCTGGCGTTTGTTTGCCGTCGAAAGTTACCCCAGTTTTACTTTTTTGAGACCGTTTTTTTGAATTCTTTTTTAACATGATTCGATAACTTGTTGAACCTAACGCAAACGACCTTATTTGCAATGTATCAAATATTTGCATAAAAAAATGCAAGGGGAGAGGGGATGATTTACTTATGGCGGGAATGCCTGGAGTGGTCGGCTTCATGGGGATACAAGCGGCTCCGATCGAGAGGAGGAGGGAGAGAAGGAGTAGATTGCACTGAATATATTGGTGAGGGGCACGAGACTAGGGTTGACAATTCAAAGATTCAAGGAGGGTCCAAGGATGAACTAATTAAAATGCACCTCTCATCCTTGCGCAATGATGAGAGTGAGACTCATTCCTTGCGGAAGGATGAGAGAGACCTGCCATCCTTGCGCAAGGAATGAGAGGGAGAGGGAGGAAATGAGAGGGAAAATGAGGGGAGATGAGACTCATTTCCCTCTGATTCTCTCCCTCTCCCCCTAACTCCTTGCGCAAGGATTCGCATCCTTGCGCAAGGATAGCCGGTCTCTCTCATCCTTGCGCAAGGAATGAGGTGGTTTGCATCCAATTGAAAAGTTACCTCAAGGACTTGAATTGATCCTTGAATTGTCAACCCTACACGAGACTGTTGAATAGAGTTCGAAATTCGGGTCGATTACCCGTATTTCGAACTCTACTGTGGAACCACGATGATATGGCCTACCATCGTGATGAGTCCCCAGTAGTTTCGACGGAGGAGATAACGATGGTTACCGCCTGCGAAATACAGAAGTAATTTCGATAATCAAGTATCGGTCAAGAGGAAAGTAGGCAAGGGAGATGAGACAACAATGCCGATATGGGGAGCAGAGAAGAGGCTAATATACTGCGCTCATTGCAGGCGTCAAAGCGAAATTATCAAGGGCAGATTTTTGCTGTTCCAACGCAACTTGCTCCTTCTTTCCAACTCGTTTTCGTTCTCATCCTTCCTTATCCTTCGCACCTCCTCATCCCCCATTCGAACAAGGTCTTAATCCCCGGAGAACACTGCCGTTTGAAGCGCGATATTTCCTTACCGATCCTTCTTGTTTACGAAAACAAGAAAAAGGCGTTGATATTTTTGAGGAACGTGATTCTCCACATCCTTCCATCGTTGGCTGCGCAATCCTCCTCACCTGGAAGGTTCGGCGTATATCATGCTTTGGGGTTCCTGCCTACATTTCGGGGTCAAGCAATAGAGAAGGAACGATTAGGGAAGTAGAGTTCGAAATACGGGTCGCCGCCTCTTCATTTCACACACTCTTTCACGGGTCAGAGAGACGCGAGAGTGTGTGAAATGAAGAGACTGCGACCCGTATTTCCCACTCTATTGGGAAGTAGGCAGAATCATCTGTGGCCAGCCTATGAAAAAACAGAAATATTGGGAAAAGAGAACTAGACGACCTTCGGCTGACGTGAGCGCGCAGTTGCAACCGGATCAGCCAGTGGCGGCGGGGTGAGAGTGAGGATCTCTCTTCCCTGTCTGACCGAACGCGTTCTTTAGTGAATGCCCCGGTCCCCTTTGCCTCTTCCCTGTATGGCAGCTTTCCCTTTCGATGTTCTCCAACAGCGTCGTGGGGTGCGCGCTGAGTTTTTTCTGTAAGCCCAGTCATGATGCTAGTTGTTTTCGAGTGCATTCTAGAGCCTTTGGGCACAATACCGTGGTTCTACTGTAGTTCCCACTATTAGGGTGTCCCATAAGTTCCCGGACTGATTTTTTTTCTTGGTTGTTTAGAAACATATAGAGTATTGGTCAGTCTTGATGAGTTGAGGGATCGATGCTCAATTATACCCGCCACTGATCTAAGGTGTTGCTTATGCTACGAAAAAAAAGTATAATTAATACAAAATCGTTCGAAAAAAGTTTTTTTACGTTTTTTTATCTTTATTTCTCCGAATCTTTCGAACGAAAAACTAAGAACACCTTTACTAAGAACAGTGAATACTTTTGCGATTAGCCTAACCTTTTACTTTGTTTGAATTATTAAGAAAAAAATCCGGGAACTTTCGGGGCAACACATTTTGTTGTTTTGAGTGATTGTATTGTCGAACTCTCATGATAACGAATTCGAGCGACACCTTTGGATGCGAGGGGTCTCGACTGCTTCTAAAAGAGGACTATGACATGAATGGAGGAGAGGGCAAGGGTGGAGAATCATTTCGCTAAGAGGTTTGCAATGAGAGGCGCTGCAACCGAGAGGATAAAATGAAATTATGATGATGAAGAATGAACAGTTATGGTTGAGCATTTCAGAAGGTCAATGAATGTTTATTTCAGATCGTTCTTTTCGGAAGAGCATCATGCAATGCATAATTGAGTATCTCTCTTTATCTCATCTTGCACTGGGAGAAAGGCTCCAAACCAGCTCGATCCCTAAATTCGCTCTAATCTGTTGATCACTTATTCCGAGAAACGATCGATTTATCTGGTGATATGTTACTGTACACGCGTAGATTCGCAGTAATCAGAAAGCCTTGCAAGACAGTGGGACGCTAATGTCCAGGGGCTTCTTCAGGACCGAACTGTACGTGAGCTTTCCATCCACACACAGGGCACTGTCAGCGGGTCCGCAGTGGCCATCCCCACATCCATTCGCTACGAAGAGAACGACGTCGCCCTGCAACAACGTGCTGTTTGCGCGTCGGACAAATCTGTCCCACGGTTACGGAACGGTGAACAAGTTGAGGTGTGTTTAGTTCGTGAGTGGCTTTCCTTCGCAGGTTTCTCAACTCGCCATTGCAATACTATCGGGTCGGTCCATAAGTAATGAGCGATTTGTTCACTTTGATAATCTGACCTCAAAGTGCATTCGTATTCAAGTTTTCAAAGCATACTCTTATACATCCTATGAGTCCTTGGTTACTCTTTCTAGCGCACGTTACCAATAGCCTGATTGATTATTTATACGGATTCAGTGGTGCTCGAAAGTTGAAGAACCACAGTCTAGGTCCGTCAATTCATTTGATCAGCATTCCGCCGAGAAGCAAGATAAGCCCATAACTTTGCTATAGGCGCGAAGGAGGTTGACTGGGGATACTAAATTTGGTAGTGTCTCAGGATGGCAGTAGCAGATGCTCCAGAGGCGGATGCCTAATCGAAAACCTTACTCGAATGAGTGCTCTGGAATTCAGATTAAGACTCCGTGTGCTCGTTTCAAAGGATGTGCAGAACACAACTGTACTGGAAAGAGAAGCTGATGACCCAATTGTGCTAATATATTTTTCATACAATGGTGCCACTCTAACTTTCTGAGCTACAGAATTTTCAATTCAGCCATCCCGATCCAATCATCGAGATTCGTACTTTTCTGTGTATTATTCATCTCATACAACTCAAACGGCCAAACTGCTGTGGTCATCAAAAATTGAGGGGACAATGAGATCACTGGCTCGATGAAAACACCTAGCTTGGAAAAGTACTACAATTCAGTGCATATTTTTCATGAGTTGATTTATTTTAAAATTCTAGAATTCTGTGATAGCTCGAATTGATTCAAACATGTGTTGATAGAGTTCAAGTGGACAACTACTCAGTGCTATATGGGCAAGCCATGGAAATTTAAGGAGGAAGAATTATTCCAAAATCAGTACCGCTCATTACTTATGGACCAACCTAATAGTTAGCTGGCACTCGCGAGCCACTCAGGTTAGGTGATAAATGTCTCTCACTTTTCCATGCTCTCTGTCTGAGCTTTGTGAAATGAGAGACCGTTAAATTTTCGGCCATCCCCGCATTTCACTCGAGCGCGAACAACATTACGTGGCACAGCCTGTAGCCAGAATTGGGACACGAGTAGACGTTGCCGTTGACATCAGGCTTCTTGCAGAATTGCGTCTCCACCTCGCAGTCGAATTTGACGTCATCCGGGCATTTCTTAGCTGATAAAAGACACAGTGATCATTCTCGCATCTTCTTGCTTAGAGTTCTCTATGTTCTTCACATCTAAGAGAAGAAAATAATTTGCATCCTCCGGAGAAATTCGTATTTCGACACACGCCTGACCTGTTTCCGCGTTGTTCCAGGTTGTATCAACAACCGCTTTGAGTCAAGTATTTTTCGGATTGTTCACTGTTCGCGGTATGCATTGCATAGGCACGTCGTTATCTCTTATCAACGCCATTTCTCATAATACCCTTTTCTCTCCATAGGTGATCCCTAGGGGCCGTGCATGCATTCTACAACTTTGCATTATGATCATGCATTGTTCATTTTTTATCTTTAAAGAGACCTCTTCATGTGACCCCTCAATCGATAGAGCATCAAAATTTATGTCTAAATCCAAAAAAAATTTCCATATTGGAGAAAAGGTCGCCGAGAAACACCTCAATATGTTCTCCTTTCTTTGAGGTTTTTGGATTTTTAGAATTATGTAAATGTGATTTGTACGACGAGTTTTTATGCTTATTCGATTCTCCATTGAATTCGCTATCGCCTAGTATTTTTTTCGAAATTTAGGTTGTTCCACAACGGTGTCATCCATGCGACGGGAAACATGAACAATTTGTTATTTTTTCTAAAATTAAAAGTAGAAAAGCTTAACAGTTGCGTCTGAGCATTTCAGAAACCAAAACAGTTATGGTTGAGCATTTCAGTTCAAATGAAAACGAACAAGTTGCCTTTCGTTAGAGCATCATGCATATCTCGGATATATCTCTCTCCATCTCATCTTGCACTGGGGAGAAAGACTCCAAACCAGCTCTATCCCCCAATTCTCGCATCATACACGGCTCTGTTGATAGCTTATTCCGCGAAACGATCGATTTATCGGGTGAAAGGATACTTTGCTGTGCACACGCAGAGAAGATGCTCATCCCTGGCAGGACAGCGGCACGCTCATGTCCAGCGGTTTCTTGAGAGTCGAACCGTACGCCAGCTTTCCATCCACACACAGGGCGACGTCCCCGATGCCGCAGTTGAGGGTATCATCGCAGCCATTCGCGTTGAAGAGGTTGACGTCGCCCTGTTACAGCGTGATGTTATCAGCCCGTTTGCTTAATGTTGCGAAAAATGAAGAGCGACTTTCTCCTGGAATGGAAAAGGTCGCATGGGTCCCGACATTTTGTCGGGATTGAGTCGGTTTTTGTCGGGATTGAGTCGGGAATGAACGATATTCTCCAATTTTTATGTCTGTTGCTCTACGGGGAAGCAAAATATCGAAAACTCGCCATTTCAAAGTTTCTCCTTTGACTTTTTCCACCCGATTTTTTTACTGTTTTTTCTCCTTCCACTTTTTACGCGGCATAGGCGTCGGAGAATTCTGGCCAACACTTTCAGCACAGTGAAAAAGAGTGACTTATCACATTTAATTGTCGAATAGGGGGTTTTCTCGCCATTACAATACTAGTGGCTTCGTTAGACTCGAGCGAGCGACACTACCTGGAACAAACTGAAGCCGGGGTCGGGGCACGAGTACATGTCGCCGTTGGTGACTGCAGGCTTTACGCAAGTCGGAGTCGGCGTCTCGCAATCGAATTTGACGTCAGTCGGGCATTTCTTCGCTGATAAAACAGACTTTGATCATTATCGGATCTTCTCTCTAAGAGTTCTCTGCCACATCAAGTTATTCTCACCCGTCGAATGCACTCGACCGTAGGTATCGTACATGTGCCGTGCATCAGATGGCACGCTTAAAGATGTAAAAGGGGGAAGGGATAGTTCACCTGTGGCCGGTATGCCGGGAGTGGTCGGCTTCATGGGAATGCAAGCGGCTGCGATAGAGAGGAAGAGAGAGAGGAGGAGGAGATTGCGCTGAATATGGTGATCATGGGCTGCACTATGCAGACACTCTACTGTGGAACCACGAAGATATGAGCTTACCATTGTGATGAGTCCGCAGTAGTTGCGACGGAGGAAATAACGATGGTTACAACCTGCGAAATAGAGAAGTTATTTCGAAAAGTATCAGTCAAAATGAAAGTTGGGAAGGAACCGTCAAGAGACAACCATGCCGATGTGGGGAACAGAAAAGAGACTAATTATCTGCACTCGTTGCATGCGTGAAAGCGAAAATATCAAGGGCGGATTTTTGCTATCCCAACGCAACTTGCTTCATCTTTCGAACTCGTTTTGGTTCTTATCCTTCCTTATCCTTCGCACCTCCTCATCCCCTCATTCGTACAAGATCTCAATCCCCGGGGAACAATGCCGATGGAGAGGCGCGATATTCATTTACCGACAGTGCATCGCATACTTCACTTCGGAAAGACTGATTAGGTGTTCAGGAAAGGCGATTCTCCAAATCCGTCCTCAGGAAAGGCGATTCTCCAAATCCGTCCATACTCCAATCATGTGTTTCATGATTTGTCGAAACTACATACATATTTGGATAAAGCGACAGATATGTAAGTATGTATGCAGAATCACCCACCTATTAACAGGCAGAAAAATTGCCAAAGCCATAAGGAGAACTAGACGACCTTCGCCAGCGGCTGGGGCTGGAGTGAAACCGGCTAACCAAGTGGCGGCGGGGTGAGAGCGATGCTCTCTCTTGTCTGTCTAACTGAACGGCTGCTAGGCTCTTTAGTGAACGCGCCAAGATCCTTGTCTGTTCCCTGTACGGCAACTCTCCATTTCGGCCTTCCCCCATTGCGTCGTGGGATGAGAAACTCAGTTGTTGTGAGTTACCTCAGTGACGATGTCGCGTGCGTTCCAATGAAGCACTTCGACGGAGGGCTACCGTTGGGTTCAATACCGTGGTTTCCCATGGTGTTGTTTTGTATTCCACTAGTATATTATTTACCATAGAGTAAGCAAAAACCAAATAATTAAAAAAGAAATTCTCCATTCTCCATTCTCGCGCTCCTGACGGGCCCTCGACTCTCATCGCCGCTCTCTTCCACCCCAGTCTGGAGAATCCTCGTCCGTCAGCTTGGGCAACAGAATGAGTACCGCCCACTCGGTAACTTCAAGAGGATCTCCATCGTCTAAAATGATGTTCCGTCAAGAAAAGCCCCATTCAAGAAGCCTGCTTCGTGAGTTTACTCTGATCCACGCTAAGTATGGACTTCGGCGGCCGTATGATCTTCTTCACGTCTCAAACGATCTCCACCAAGTGTGACTATCAATTACGAAGATAAATGTAAGAAGATTCCATCCCTTTACCCAACTTTGAGAACGAAGTTCCCAATCCCCTCCCTAAAGTTGCGTCCTTCTTATAAATATATGTATATCTGTATCTGTAAGGAAATACTGATATTATTCACATCTAGAAGAAAAAAAGTTGTTCGTTCCGAGAAATCCGGCCGCATATTTCTGTCCTGTTTCCTGTCGTGTTAGTATCAACAGCCATTTTGTGTGTAGAGTATTTTCGTGTTGTTCAAAGAACGGTAACACAATACAGACAAATATCTGCACAATCGAGTCATTGTTCGCTGTGTGCATTGCGTCCATGCACTCTTATCTTTTATCAACAATATTTTCTTCTTTTTTCTCAATCTGCTCTTTTCTCTCTCGTCCTTACTTTACGAGTGATACGCATCGGGTTTTCCAGTATGACGACCGTCTACGATCTACCTCCGTTTCTCTCTACACTTCAAGTCGTCTTGATTGCGGTTGCTCGAGCAGTCTGGTATGAGACTCGTCGCCAAAAAGCGAAAATCAGCATATCAGAAAACGAAAAGAAACAACAAGTTGAGGTGGCATAAATGAAAGGGAAAGTCATAGCGCGAAAATATCAAGGGATCCTTTCTCCCAAATGGGTCCTTTCTTCATCCGCTCGTTATATTTCTCATCCTTCCCTCTCCTTCGCAACTCGTACAAGATCTTTCTGCACGGTGAAAAGATGCCATTTGAGGAGGCTCGCCATCTGATAAATAGTGAGATCACGTTTGCGAAACTCCCAGAATACCCGAACAGAAAACAGCAGCTCTATTCAAAGTTATCTTGACGAACAACCTGTTCGATCTCACGCAACAATAAGCTCACTTTGATGGTGGACTTTGATGGCAAAAAAATCACAGTTTGGCGGATCAAGAAAACAAGGTAAAAATTTTGTGCTTGAAAACATGCGTTCACGTTGTATTCACGGACATTGTGAGTACTTGCGACCTCAGGTTGCGCTTGGTTTGGCGTGGGCGCAATCGTTCGCAACCGGATCGGCAAGCCGTGCCGGCGCTTCTCTCTCATCGCTCTGACCGATGAGAGTGCGCGATCCGCTGCTAGGATGGATTGTTCGTATCTCCGCAGCTTTCCTTTTCGATCTCTCCCTTCAGCTGAGGTGTTGCGAGCAGAACCGAACTCTCCGTCCTCTTATCAGTATCCTTTCATAAGTGACCGTAGTGGCTGTCCAGTATACTCTTTCGTTATACTTGCTTGGATAAGGTTGAGCTGTTATTTTGAGTTGGGCTCAGTGACGCTGCTCATCATTCTCCTTGCTCTGCCTGTCGTATTCTCAATACTGCTCTATAATCGGAGAAATGTGTCGTTACAGATGCACTAAAGCAACAATAACTGGACAAGCAATAACCTGCTCCTACAATCAACAAATCTTCTTTGCCGCTGTGAGTATTGTGAAGGTTTTGTTGCATAACTTATGCAGAAGCAAGACTCCTGCTATGACAGTATCTGCATTGTTGCTCTTGAATTTTAGATAATGGCGTAAGTACTCTAGCTGCCTCCGCTAACTCAAGGGGTACATCAGTGAAGGTCGTGTGCAGGCAACGAACTCGTGGAAATTCACCGCGCCTGACGGAGGAATGGGCGATGAGACAGAGGTGAGTCCAGTCAATATGTCTGCAGGAAATAGGTCGGATGAGAACCGCCGGATGAGAACCATTTGCATATTCCGTCTATTACATAACTCTTGCCACTTGCCATCATTAGGTTTTCATCCAGCAGGTTCTCATCCGAATGTTCTCATCCGACTTAGTGCCTGTCTGCATGTGAGCTAGGGTTGCGGGTTCGAGATCGAGATTACGCAACGAGACTCCTCTCCCTCCGTCTCCCTTCCTCAATCTCGCGAGAGACTCGCGATATGCAAAGAGGGTAATCTCGCCACTAACGAGATTGAAACGAGATTGGAGGGGAGGTAGATCAGAGGGGCGAGGGAAAGCGAAAGCACCTTGCGCCGCAGACCATAACTTTCTTCATTTTTGACGCACAGCTTCCAGATTGAAAAACCTTCGTAATTGGATCATGGGCAACATGTTGTCTGAACAGACCTTAGCGATCCGAGTTACGGCGAATTACTTCTCTCGATTTAGGTTGAATTGGACCGAAAAAGCTCATTTTTCACACAAAATCAAGTGCCGCTCTTTGAATTATGCACGATCTGGTCTGTAATGTTGGCAATGTATTTCCCACACACCATCTAACAATCTCCACACTAGCGAAAAATTCGGCAAAAGCTATGCGTCACGCGGGACTCGAACCTTCGAGCCATGCGATGGCGTGCGTGAAGGGGTCAATCTCGTTTCAATCTCGTTAGTAGCGAGATTACCGACCCCTCTTTGCATATCGCGAGTCTCTCGCGAGATTGAGGGAACGAGATGGAGGGGGGGAGTCTCGTTGCGTAATCTCAATCTCGATCTCGATCTCGTTCCGGCAACCCTAATGTGAGCTGTCTATAATATGCATAGCTAACATAAAAACCATGATCAGATGTGGTGCGGAGTGTTTGAGAGAGAAAAATCATGTTTTCAGGTTGAACCCTTCTTCGGAAGACCCATCGGAGTTGCCTGCTTCACGTCAATATAATGATGCAATAAACATTCTGATTACTCAAGTCCTCCATTGACTGAGATCGAGATTAGAACACTTCATTACTGTAAAACCTGTAAATGACCTTTTCACTTTATGACCTTTTCACAACTTTGTTTTTGTGAATAATTGCATATGGCCAATCACTTGAGAATAACTCTTATTCGATACATGGGTTCTAAGACAACAAATAAATGAATTTATGTTCTGAAGAGCGATATGCATTATAATTTCAAATCTCGATCATTACGTCATTTCCGTTGTCCATCAAGCGGTGCTAGGTCAACATGTAATAATTTTTTTGGGAAGTTATATTTTCATAATTTTCTGATGGGAATACTAATCTAGTAAAAAATAATTTCGTAATTGTATTCTGGGAAGGTACGTTTCGGAAGTTTTTTTCTGGGAACCGCTAACTCGAAAGGATCGTCGCGGCATGAGAAGGGTGGGAAGTGAAAAAAAATGGAATAGTGAGGGAATGGAGAAGTCAAGGTAAGGGGATTCAGATTCTGAAATATTTTTATCCCGAAAAATGCACTTCCCAACTATTAATTATGTCATTCCTTCCCACTCAATTCTTCCGAAATGATCATTCCACATTTCTCACTTCCCGTCCCTCTCATTCCTCGACGATCCTTTCGAATTAGCGGTTCTCAGTCAATCCTTCCGAAATGTACCTTTCCCAGCAAAAAACTTACATGTTGACCTAGCACCCATCAAGCCTTTTGGGCAGTACTTTGAAAATTTTATCAGAACAATTTCTCATATGAGACGAATCGCGATAGGAATACCCACCCCTTGGCAATATGCCAAAAGTTGTTCCTACAGATCCCCCGAATCCACTATGAATTGCCTGAAGGATCCTCTTTTCAAATCCGTTTCGAAAATATTTAAAAAAAATTTCATTCCAGAGTTACGCCTGGTCAAAGGCGGTCACTTCTGTCATTTTTCACAAAACTCGCGTCACTAGAAAAATCATAAGTCCGTTCAAAGTAAAGATTTTTGCTCGTTCTCGACGGCAATGGAAAGAGGAAGCCTCGAGCAACATTTTAAAAATTAGAAACTCATTCCTGGTCCTTGCGCTGGTTCGGAGTGGTCGGGCGTCCATCAAGATGGTGTTACTATGGGGATACCGATTTGGCGGACAACTTTTTATGTTTTTTTCAAAGACTCAATATAGGACTAAAAAATCACCAAAAAGCTAAGAATTATCCCACGGAACTAAAAAAAAGCTGGACTTTTAGTGTAAAAAGCCAGAGAAATATTTTGAAAACAGTCACTTTGACTAGCTCAATTGTGCCCAAATAAGCCCAAATTTGTCGAAAATTATCATGAACAATGATTTAAAGCTGTTGTGGGCACATAACAGCGGTTTCCGAGGGTCAAAAATATGATTCCAACTCATGGTGACCCGCATGTTCATGAGCGTTGGAATTGACATTCCAAAAGCATTACTTCAGTCAAATGACGACCGTAGGAATGCATTTTTATGTAAAACTCAAAAATCGAACATAGGGACCCATAT
>LS494995.1:38567-51439 GCA_900490845.1 Pristionchus japonicus
TCGGAAAAGTTGTTGGAAAAGTTGAAAGTAGTGTTAATTTTTCGATGGAAAAGTCGTTGGAAAAGTTGCGAGATTTGAATTCCCGCCTTGTCCGTTTTCGCTCATTTCCTACTTCCTAGTGAACCTATCAACTTAAAAATGGGTCAAATCAGTAATAATGTGTTAACAAGTGTATCGACCAATTTTGGTGTCAATAGGTCACGGAGAACTGAGATAACGAAAAGTGCGGGAATTCAAATCTCGCAACTTTTCCAACGACTTTTCCATCGAAAAATTAACACTACTTTCAACTTTTCCAACAACTTTTCCGAGATTTTAACACCACATGAAATAAGAAGATAAACTATCTTGCTCTTGAACATCTTGCTTCCATAGAAAAATGATCAATTTAAAGTTCCCCTACACACACCTTTTTACCCCCACTTTTTATTCGTTTTTATGATTTAGTGCCAATTTCGTGTAAACGAAGAAAGTAAATCATAAAAATGGATTTGAAGCCCGTGGCGATTGTTCAAAATTGAGTTCCTGATCCAGGGAGAATTAAACACATCTCTCTATATGTACAGAGATACAGGTGGCTCTCTACGGTGAAAAAGGAATTGATAAAGTATCGGACTGTTTCTAACGTCTTCTTCCACTCATAGCTGCCCAATGTCCCCCTTATGTGAAAAATGGTAGTGGGGTTACGGATATCAAAAAAGTGAGTCCGGATACAGTGATTCCAAAATGCCTTATTTTTCAATATGATTCCCCTTACCCTCATTGTTTGAGAAACAAAAAAAGGTCGCCTAATTTTCACATAAGGGGGGAACCTTATGTGAAAAATGACTCGGTGGCCACATTGGGCAGCTATGAGTGGAAGAAGACGTTAGAAACAGTCCGATAGTTTATCTATTCATTTTTCACCGTATCATACTGAAGTGGAAGCGTTTTCAATGATTTGGAGACACCATTGGTCGGGAGCCACCACCACTCCCTAGGAGCCATGTGCGCCAGAGGGTACAGAGATCTCTGTACATATAGAGAGATGTGAATTAAACACACTATGACACTTCTCTGTTTTTGGCCCGGCTATTCGCACAAAGCATTCTCTTCCTACCATTGTCATTATCCACCTTGCGCGCATTCAGAGCGGTCGCAGCGCGGGCCAAAAAACAGAGAAGTTCCCACACTATTTGCGCGTACTTAAACAGGCATTAAAAATTGGAATTTGAGTGTTTTTCGGACGTGATTCAGGCTAGAACCACCGGTATTGAATCAAATGTCAAATGCTTATGTCATGTAAAAATTTTGAGATATGCTTGGACCCTCACGTGAAACACAATTTCCTTCTACAAGTGCATCTTAGGATAGAGGACATCAAGTTTACATTAGTTAAAATTACCATGCAAGGTTGAAAAACCCGAATATGACATACCTTTACATAAAATAATACAGGGTGCGCCAAAATTACCCGCACTCATTTTGAACGCGCATAAAAATTCATCCACTTGAACAAATGTCACCCCGATACAATCATTGCGTAGATAACGCTTGAGACTCAACCTGGTACTCGTTTTAAATCTACATCTGAATTTTGGATTCTAGTACAATTTAATGTAGCCACTAATGCGTGACCATGGTGCGCTCAATGGGTTGACATTGATCTTTCGCGATTTTTTTCTTACAAACTGATTGACCACAATACCATTTGACATTATTATCACATTACTTACAGTGTGGGCAAGTTGTCACAGAAGTTTCCACAAATTTACGTTTCTGCTTTGTCCGATATGAAATCCGAAAGTTGGTCTATCGTGCCCTCTTGTGGTTTGGTCACTCATAACTTTCCAGCCATTCGCCGCATACCAATATTATTCCGGATCCATACTCTCTAGCGATCGTACTAAATTTGATATACCGCAAAGCATTTGTATCAAACACTTCTCCGAGAAATAACGAAGGCGACGCACTAAGAAACTCAAGTCCGCGAGTTTTGACTGTTTTGCTTCCAAAAATCTAGTCTGATTCCTTGCCTGCAATAATCAACACACTTTTCGAACAGTCGACTTTCTTATCTACGGTGTTTGCATAATTATCCGCTCTCATCCTGAAATCTTAGAGCTAAAAATTCAGAAAACTTATCAACGTTTACATTTTGAGAGACCATTGCAAATTGACTGCTAATGTATACAATTTATTGGCTGAAATAGAATCACAATCCATGGTCACGATAATGTAACAATAATATCCATACTGCATATTCCTCAGAGGTGACAAGATAAAAATCTCGAAAACTGAGAAGCCTCTGTGAAACGAACTCCGACTGTTGTTTAGAAAAATTATTACTATTCAGCCATATGAAGCTTGCTGATAATGTGGCCAAGCTCGTTTAATAGAAGGAGGGATGACCTACCTACGGTGCCTGTAGGGATATTTATCGACGGCAAAATAGCGAAGTACAGGTTATCAAAGTTTGAGAAGTCTGCGGGAATCTCGATGTTGACATGTGTCAGTTTGGGCACCTATTCCTTGAGCTTCGGTTGCTATAGGCACAAACATAAAATAATATATTGTGGAGCCCTAATATGTGCGCAACCTTGAACCAGGAATGTTATTCCAACCGGAGTTACGCCACAATAAATGAGTGCGGGAAATTTTGGCGCACCCTGTATAATGAACATAATATAATGGGGTAATCATGGTCGGAGTATCGAATTGAAAAAAAAAGATCTCGAAGATCTCTCTTCGAACTTTTCGAGAAAAATCGATATTTAGATTTGCACATTTTCGCTTATATCGAGCCAAATGTTGATTTTTCACGTGGGTCGTTAAAAGACTTTTTAAAGATCGTAGGAAGGTGCATAAGTACAAAACAATGGGACGTGGTAGCTTAAAAACTGACGGAGTTAGGGCCAATTGAAGTGGTAGAACCAAAAATCGATAATATGTAAATTCGACCAAATTGTATTTTAACGGATCCCAAGGGTGTCTACCTACCAAATATCAAAGGAATCGGTGTCAAAAATGTTTTTTATGGTAGGCATTGCACTCTTACAGGAAAGCCGTGATATGACATTCCTTTTGAACCTTGTAGTGCTCCCAACCTACGGCCCGGGGAGTACCCAAATTTATATATCGAAATACTAAGAATTGCAAAATGATACACCCTTGCATATGTAAGCATGGATTGGGATTGTGCGTATCACTTGATATCTTCCTTCTCATATGAGGCCGTTTGCGTAAGGCTCAACAAGTGAATGGAACAGGTATAAAATCGAGATGCCTCAAAAGTTGGCCCCAAGGGTTATTTTGGACCTTCTATGCGAAAAACCAGGCCATTTTGTCATATGTCCCCTTTTCGCTCCGGGAGCTCACCCCCTTCATTTGGCCGTAATTTGTTTTTGCCCGTTTTTTCGCCGGAAAATGGTCAAAATGGCACGAAATGTGGTTTTCCTGAACAGAATTTCGAGCTCTATTGATTGGAAAAAATCGTTTTTGGAAATTTTTGTATATAAGAAAAATAAAAATTTTCACAGAATGCTCATGCAAGGCTGAAATTTTCAGGGATGATTGAGCATGTTCCTCTGATCATTTTAAGCTATATAAACAAGACTGTTGACTGAGCAATAAGAATTTTATATCGAATAATGTGATTTTGAAGAAAATGAAACTTTCACAATACCCTCGTTAAGGTGCTAATTTTGTAGAGCGAGTCGAGCTGATCAACTTTTGTGCACACTTTATGCCCGAAAAACTTCTCTTTGCAAAGTTACAGCCGGTCAAATTTGTGCAAAGTTACAGCCGGTCAAAGTTGTTTTTACGACTCATTTTAATGACTTTTTCAGCACCTGTAACTTTGCAAGGAGAAGTTTTTCGGGCATAAGGTTTGAACAAAAGTTGATCATCTCGACTCGCTCTACATAATGAGCACCATAACGAGGGTATTGTGAAAGTATCATTTTCCTCAAAATCACATTATTCGATATAAAATTCTTATTGCTCAGTCAACACAAATGTTTGGAACTTCTTGGATATCTGGCCCAGAACGACCGGTTTGATGGGCAGATGGGGGTAGGAAATGAAATAGGCAGGGATAGAATACTTTGCGAGTATTGCATGGGCCAGATATCCAAGAAGTGCCAAATGTTTATATAGCGTAAAGGGGGAACATGCTCAATCATCCCTGAAAATTTCAGCCTTGCATGAGCATTCTGTGAAAATTTTTACTTTTCTTACAGTACCCGAAAAAAAAGTATTTGGCCACTTTTTCAAACTGTTGTAACTTTTCTGCCAGGAGAGGAATCAGGCTAAGATTTCTAGGGTTGGCAGGGGATCCATCAGGGATTCAGATGACGTCAGCGAAATTTCCCGGTAACCCCTACTGTTACATAGTGATGACGCAATCTTAACTTCACTATTTCGAGAGAAAAAAATTTTCCTCGAGGGAATTTTTCCGAATCACCAGACTTTCTGTGCATGGAGGCCTGTCCAAGGGCTATGCAGAGAAAAGTTTCAAAGTGATTGCGCTTGCAGCGGCTACTGCAGGGTTGCTGTTAAATCCAGACCTCAAATTCAGAACTCGGCTTCTAGACGTGCTAGAGACCTGTTCTAGGCACCAATCTGCTTCTAATAGAGAGCCTTGATGACCCTGAGAGTTTGACAGAAATTGCTCATCATTTGCCTCTGGGAGCCACAGAAGTAACTTTTTCCGATGGCCCAACTTTGAGAGCTCACCATCCCAAGGGTGAATTTTGAAAAATCATGGTTCCGGCGCAGGGAGGCTCCAAAACCATGCATTAATCGATGCTCAAATTTTTAGGGCTCTACGATATCTTTCCGGCCTGTGGCGATCGATTTACGAAGGGACACTTATGGTCAAAAAGCTCGATTGCCAACTTTCGATTTTCTTCAATGGCTTCCAATCGCGGTCAAAATCTGCCGGCTGGTTGCTCTTTACTCTGATATCATCTCAGCCAAGTTTGGTAGTGGTTGCTCGACTTCCAGGAAAGTTACGCCCATAGACATGGATTTGGAGCCTCCCTGCGCCGGAACCATGATTTTTCAAAATTCACCCTTGGGATGGTGAGCTCTCTAAGTTGGGTCATCTGAAAAAGTGACTTGTTTGGCTCCCAGAGGCAAATGATGAGCAATCTCTGTCAAACTCTCAGGGTCATCAATGCTCTCTATTAGAAGCAGAATAGTGCCTAGTACAGGTCTCTAGCACGTCTAGAAGCCGAGTTCTGAATTTGAGGTCTGGATTTAACGGCAACCCTGCAGTAGCCGCTGCAAGCGCAATCACTTTGAAACTTTTTCTCTGCATAGCCCTTGGACAGGCCTCCATGCACAGAAAGTATGGTGATTGGGAAAAATTCCCTCGAGGAAAAAAGATTTTTCGAAATAGTGAAGTTAAGATTGCGTCATCACGTAACAGTAGGGGTTACCGGGAAATTTCGCTGACGTCATCTGAATCCCTGATGGATCCCCTGCCAACCCTAGAAATCTTAGCCTGATTCATCTCCTGGTAAAAAAGTTACAACAGTTTGAAAAAGTGGCCAAATACTTTTTTACGGTACTGTATATACAAAAATTTCCAGAAAAAAATTTTTCCCAATCGAGAGCTCGAAAGAGCTCGAAATTCTGTTCAGAGATACCAGATTTCGTGCCATTTTGACCATTTTCCGGCGAAAAAACGGGCAAAAACAAATTAAGGCCAATATGAGGGGGGGGGGGTGAGCTCCCGGAGCGAAAAGGCGACATATAACAAAATGGCTTGGTTTTTCACGTAGAGGGTCCAACGTAACCCCTGGAGCCAGCTTTTGAAGCATCTCGATTTTATACCTGTCCCAGAGCCCGTTGGACGGCCTCATACGCAAACCGCAAACGGCCTCATATCTTGATATTCCCCGTTTGTAGCTGCGAACTCCATCATCTCTTGCAAGTATACCCCTTCCTCTGATCTCTCCTACTTCATCAACACCTTCATCGTCAGTAGTTGGAGTGAGTAGAGTCAGTAGTTGGAGAGAGAGAGAGAGAGAGAGAGTATTGCACCCTTTCCAATGGGGGACTGGCACAGTCAACGACAACAATGAAGGTGTATGCCCCGGATGAGAGAGGTTGATGGTGGATGGAATGTGATGGTATGGCATGAGCCCTTCCTCCGGCTGCCCTCTTTCTTCTGTTAATTCTATTTCAACTAACCAGTTTATAATTAGTTAAAAGAGTGGAAAAGGAACGGAATGAGTGAATGATATCTTCAATTGCAGGTGTGATGACTGAGAGTCCCCGTCTGGGTTCACACATCCCACCATCCGATCCACTATCCACGCAACCATCTAATCACTCATCCTCATCATCGCATTTTTTTCTTCCATCTCTCCCTATCCGCCGTATGACTAGTTTTATCTCGCATTGATCACATTCCTAAATTGTAATAGTATCTCCAATATGTGAATGTAGTCTTGAATGGTTCTTCTCTTCGTCATCTTCGTCCTCCATAGTGAAGGCAGGTCCTTTTGATGTACATCATGGACGATACTCATCACTCATTTCAATGGCTTTATTAGTGAGAAGGAACGTACACCCTTGCCTTGCTACCTCAGTTAGTTTATTTCCCCATTTTATATCTTCATTTTCTCGCATATTTATACATTTGTTAGTTTGCACTCACTAAATGTGTTATGTTCGCCAAGCGCTGATATACCTCCATTCTCTTCCATGCATTCAATTTCCTCGCAAAAATTGAACTCCCCTTTTCAAAATTGTTTCTTCTCATTGCCTCAATTTAATTAGCTTATTATCAAACTTCATATGCATATTCCACGTTCTCCTCATACACTTATGAAAAAAAAAGTGTTGGATCCTTTTGTTGTTGTATGCTTTTCCCCTTAAGCGAATCCCTTCGATCACAGATGGTAAATGTGTGGTCCGCGTTTGATATCATAGGTTTTACAAGCTCTGTAGTAGTTTGAACGCCTGGTTGTCATTCCGCATTTTCTATTATATTTGTGGGAATCTCTTTTCATGTCACCTCCAAATCGACCTCACTCTCACTGATCTGCTTCATTCATTGAAGATATATCCAATTAATGCCATTAATTCTACCCCCCTCCCCCACCTTGTTTCGTCCATCTAATGTGGTGTTAAAATCTCGGAAAAGTTGTTGGAAAAGTTGAAAGTAGTGTTAATTTTTCGATGGAAAAGTTGTTGGAAAAGTTGCGAAATTTGAATTCCCGCCTTTTCCATTTCCGCTTATTTCCCACTTCCCAGTGAACCTATCGACTTAAAAATGGATCAATAGAGTAATGATGTGATGACAAGTGTTTTGACCAATTTTGGTGTGCATTAGTCCTCGGAGAACTGAGATCACGAAAAGGCGGGAATTCAAATCTCCAACAACTTTTCCATTGAAAAATTAACACTGCTTTCAACTTTTCCAACAACTTTTCCGAGATTTTAACACCACATAAGCATCTCTCTTTTTTCTTTTATCGCCCATAGGCCTCGTTCAGCTTTCACTCCTTCTCCCTCCTATTCACAGTTTCACTTACAGTTCACTGTACATGCGTTTCCCCCCAATCACCCTTCTCATTTCTCGGTAGAAGTCATAACGTCTGTATCCCTTTTTCATTTCTGTCTACTTTTTTCAATCGTCTGTTTTCATCGTTATCCAGTATCTTACAGTACCAGCTCTCACTACTTTCACTTTTACCACCATTGAAGCCTGATCAGTCCTATGTATGCTCAGAATAGACTAACTCGCAGTTCTAAACTGCTCTCTCGACACACTCAGTCTTAATTTCAATTGGTGCTACCGTAATGTAATGATCGAATTCAGGGTTGAATTTCTGATCATTTGTATCTAATAGTAGCATCACATATATTTCGATGTAACAGAAATAATTTAATTAAGTTGCTGTGTTATGAAGTCTAGTAGTGATTCTGTGCTGTCGATACTCAGTTATTCGCAGTTATACAGTGTTCTCGACTGTTGATTTTTGATCAACATAGAGAATATCGATTTTTTGTCAACCGTGCAGTTCATTTCCATTTATAATCATAACTCCTGAATGGCCTCTAATCAATTGAACAATTCATGCTTTTTTCTTCCCATTAGATGTATCTTATCATAGTAAGCCTCTAAGTAATCCCCCACCCTTCCTCGTTCCCCATAATTTCCTTTTTTGTATATAGTTTCTGCTCACTCCCAGTTAGCATTTTTCCAAGCGTAAGATTTGTTCTTTGCTCTCTTTAACCTTCGCTGCATGAATACTATTCGCTACAATTCCTTGTTCTCATATATTGTCTTCGCGAATACTGTAAACACATTTTCAATAAATATTAAACAAAACCAGTTTTAAAATGCTCCCAACAAAACGGTCAAACACTAGCCGAGGTTTTATACATGTCAAGTACGTCTCAAGTGATGATGTTACGCGGTGTTTAATTTAATGTTTCATCATTAGAAAGGGTAAATAAACACACTTAAGTGACTTATTATAAGTAACACTGGGAAGAATATATCAGTGCGTTCGCGTAAGAATCGCCACTTCCAGTCAAAATCCGCACAGTAAAAAACGACACCTCGGTTTTTTCGTATATTCTGGTAGCCCTTGGCCTACCGAATCGATTTCTGTTTTGTTTATGTGCAGATTGTCTTAACCGGCTTAGTTAATTAAGGTCAAACTTAGGCACTTCTTAGTAGTTTTCGAACGTAAAACACTCAAAAGTGATCAGAATCTTCTGGAATTTTGGCTCCTGAGCTAAGTTTGACCTGCGAACACGCCTGTCATTTTGGTTTTTCATGATTCATCAAATTTGCATATTGGTCCAAACTTCAACCTCATGGTTCACGAAAACGAAGCCGAACACCTCTCCAGATTTTTGATATCTCAGGTAACTCTGTTTGAATCTAAGCAGAACACATTTAGAACCTAATTCGAGAAATTTTAATTTCACCCAGGGCTAAATCAGATGATAAAATCACCTAATTAGATTCAAAAATCTTCTGACTAGATTCTAATTTCACTAAACGTTCAAATTAGATTGTAATAACTTCTGATTAGATTCTCATACCTTCTGTTTAGATTCCAAAATTTTCTAATAAGATTCTAATTGCACCTGACGAGGTTCTGTTTTTTTATAATTTCGAAGGTTCGCTGATATGAAAGTCCCGTGTTAGGGGAACCAGTGACCTGAACTTTCCAAAAAGGAAGAGCCAGGCCAATTCAAAAATCCAGAACGGAAATGTTCCGAATAGCAGATCACAAAAGATGTGATACTGTGAATTGTAAGTATGAATATGTGTAGGCAGGGTGTATTCTAGACACGCCGGGTGAGAGATTGGACTTTAAGATCAAATTTAGTTCTGTTTAGATTCTGAACTCTTCTGATTAGATTCTGATTCTTGTAAGTTCGTTTTGAATATAATCACAATCTAATCAGGTTCAACTTCTTATTCGATTATAAAATTATCTTATTAGGTTCTAAACTTACGGTTGTTCTGATTTTATTCAAACAGAGTTACCTGAGATGTTGTAGTCCATCACTAGAGCTTTGCAACGCGCCCAAGAACGACCTTTTTGAGCGTCGTCTTGGGCACTAAATCCTTTAAGGAAGCTAACCGTCTAACCGAGATTTAACCCATTTCCCTCTCATTCCTCTCATTTCACACAGCGCGGGTACAGCGAGAGGGGTGGAATGAGAGGAATGAGAGTGAAATGAGGGAGAAACTAGGTTTAACCACGATTAGACACTCACCGTTCTTAAAGGAATTAGTGCCCAAGACGACGCTCAAAAAGGCCGTCGTTGGGCGCGTTGCAAAGCTCTAGTCATGGACTACAACATATCAAAAATCTGGAGAGGTGTTCGGCTTCGTTTTCGTGAACCATGAGGTTGAAGTTTGGACCAATATGCAAAATTGATGAATCATGAAAAACAAAAATGACAGCCGTGTTCGCAGGTCAAACTTAGCTCAGGAGCCAAAATTCCAGAAGATTCTGATCACTTTTGAGTGTTTTACGCTCGAAAACTACTAAGAAGTGCCTAAGTTTGACCTTAATTAACTAAGCCGGTTAAGACAATCTGCACATAAACCATACTCTGGTGTGCCGCCTCAAGTTGGAATCAAGCCTGGAGTCAACTTGGGGAACCTGGTCTCTTCATTCCACATACTATCTCGCACTGTCTTGCTCTTTTCCAAGTTGATTCCAAGTTGATTCCAACTTGAGAAACCGAACTACGGTACTTGATTCCAACTTGGGTAATCGAGCGAGAGAGTTAGAGAAAAAGACAGAACGAGAGAGTATGGGAAATGGAGAGAGTTGGGTCGCCCCCAAGTTGGAATAAAGCCTGGGGGCAACTTGGGATCCCTCAAAACGAGCTTGATTCCAACTTGAGGTGGCACACCAGAGTAGGTCACCAGGGCTGGCGGCGACGAGGGATAGTGTTGGTAGGACCTGCGTCATCATGACCCCCGGGTCATCCAAAATGGGTCCTGGGTCGACCAAACGTACCGTATACCAATTGTGTTACAGTATCCGGGCATGCACAGTAACCAGAAATACCGTAGTCCGGGAATCGCAAACTGACTTTTTTCAAAGTGTGAAATATAAATTTGGTCTTTGGTCAGTGGTGATTACCATACCCAGACAAGTTACAGTATCCCGAGATACCGTATTCCGGGAATCGCGAACTTACTTTTTGCACAAAATGTGTTTTAAAAAAACGGTTCTTTGCTCGATCATGGGTTACTCCTAGAGTAAAATTTAATTGTATATTTTACAACCATAAATCGTGGTCGAGGGATTAAGGCGTCGGTCTTGGAATACGAAGATAGGTGGTTCGATGCCCGACGGTGTCCAAACCCTTTGCCTTGCTTCGAAAAGTGCATGGCAGATACTTCAGAGGGTACTGTATGCACATACCGTAACCCAGGTGCGGTGGGTCAACTTCGCTTCAGTGGGACACATCTTTGTATTTTGATGAAAACGAGCGATTCAGAGCCCAAGGCGGCCTTCGTCGTAGTCATATGATGGTTACTGTGCATTTACGAAGCTTTTTAGACATTAAGTCAAAAGTGTGTCCCACGGAAGCGAAGTTGACCCATCGCACCTGGGTTACGGTTTGTGCATACAGTACCCTCTGAAGTATCTGCCATGCACTTTTCGAAGCAAGGCAAAGGGTTTGGACAACGTCGGGCATCGAACACCTACCTTCGTATTCCAAGACCGACGCCTTAGCCCCTCGACCACGATTTATGGTTGTAAAATATACAATTAAATTTGGCACTTCTATAGATCCCCGGACCAGCCCAAAAGGGGGCGGAGCTAGGGCCCTTAGGCCCGGCCTCCCTTGTGCGGGGGCGCGCACAGTCTGCGGGGGACAGAGCACCCCACCCTCTCCTCCGGAGGGAGAGGGCCAGACTGGCTGCAGACAGGAGAGCGAGGGCCTTTTATAGGGGAGCGCGCGAGGTAATGCCCCGCCCACTTTTTCCCGAGCGAGAGGCGAGGGAGAGGGGAGAGCGCAGACGACGAGCGAGCGAGAGAGCGTGCGCCGGAGGGAGAGTGCAAGGGAATGAAAGAGTCATGATGATGAAATAATGAGAAATAGGCTGAAACGTGATCTGATCTTGCCTATTCCAATGGAAATTCAATATTTATCCAGCTAGTATGGTTGTATCAACCAGCTGATTGTGAGTGAGTATCAACCAGCTCTGGATGACTTCAAGGGTGTGAAGTATCGAAATTTGGAGGCAATGCAATCGCAAGTGAAAGGCAATTTCCTAATGAAATGCGACCTGTTGCCTGCAAAGAGGTCCCAACCGATCAGCTCTGGCATAGGTCGAATAACTATACCAGAAGGGCATTCTTGTCGAGCGTTCTGGGATATCAACTGGAATGCCACGATCTGCGAGTGTATTCGTAGCCATTAACTGCTCTTTCTTCTCTCGTGCTTGACTTTCCACAAGTGTCAAAGTTTATTTACAAGAGCCCGAAATGAGCCAGAAGCTCACTTGTGCTCTGACTAAAACACTCCCTCGCTGTTAACCCTTGTTATCTACTGTTGTTTCGTATTGACAATAGCTGAGTATTGTTCAAAAATTGGCGCAAAATTAAGATCACAAGGGGTAAAATTGGTAAGAAATCGACTACTGACGAAAGGCAAGAGGGGGCGGGGCTTAGCACGAAACGCGCGCGACAGACGTGTGGGAAGTGCGCGCTTTTGGGCTGGTCCGGGGATCTATAGAAGTGCCTTAAATTTTACCCGAGGAGTAACCCATAATCGAACAAGGAACCGATTTTTAAAACACATTTTGTGCAAAAAGTCAGTTCGCGATTCCCGGATTATGATATCTCGGGTTACGGTAGCATGTCCGGGTACGGTAGAGACAACCGACCAAAGATCAAATTTGTATCTCACACTTTGAAAAAAAGTCAGTTCGCGATTCCGGGACTACGGTATTTCGGGTTACTGTATATGCCCGGTTACTGTAACACGCTTTGGTATGCGGTACTATTGCTCGATCATGGTGACGCAGGTCCTACCAAAATCTTGGTAGGACCTGCGTCACCATGAACCCCTATTCATGGGGTCGCCGGCGGCGTGGTGACCTATGACATAAACAAAACAGAAATAGATTCGGTAGGCCAAGGGGCTACCAGAATATGCGAAAAAACCGAGGTGTCGTTTTTTACTGTACGGATGGGTGGCGAGTTTTACGCGAACACACTGATTTGGGCAGTGAGTTACTCATATGGCGCGCTCTCTCTCTTCTCTCTCTTCTCTCTCTCTCTTCTCTCTCTCTCTTCTCTCTCTCTCTTCTCTCTCTCTCTTCTCTCTCTCTCTTCTCTCTCTCTCTTCTCTCTCTCTCTTCTCTCTCTCTCTTCTCTCTC
>LS495041.1:0-15458 GCA_900490845.1 Pristionchus japonicus
CTCCTTCCTTCCACATCATCTCTGATTCAGTGAAGCGATCGACGGAGAAGAAACGGGAAGGAGGAGGAAGGAGTTCTCTCAAAGAACACCGATCGACAGAGGGAGTCCTCAGTCTCGAGACAAGAATGGGTTCTGTGCCCCCTCCATCTCCATCAGTGATGGGATGGAGGGAGTGTAACAGATGGGGAGAGATGAGAAGGGGAAGGAGAGAGAGGGAGGGGGCAACACTAACTGAGAGTGACTGACACCAGGAGGTGTCGGTTTGACGACGAGTGGTCACATCACACGTGAGGAGGCGAGAGAGAAACATGATAGCGATATGCCGGCTGATCAGCGCTAACATTTCTTCTAAACACACTGATCACTCTTCCTGACCTACGCTACTGCAGTGAGTAATAATAACTCGGTTGAGTGTTGACACACACTGCACATGCACTCCTATAATTCACTCCGTCCACTCTAATCGATCACTAATCGGTTACTCCGCCCTCTCTCACTCGCAACACCTCCCTTCTCTCCTCCTTATCATATCATGCTTATCGCACCTCTCCCAATCAGTCTCCTCCCTCTCTTCGTCCTTTCCCACACTTCTTTCTGATTCCCCTCTTCTAAACTCAGCCAATCATGACTGAATCACCCAATACAGAGCGAGTCAAAGAGGGAGAGGAGGGGGGAACGACTAAAGGGACGAACCGAAAACGACCTTTCCCCTCCTCCCCCTCCCATCTCTCCTAATACGCCACCCATCCGATACTATCTAAACAGTACCCATCGAATACGATTAGAGGCACTCTGCCCATCGACACCCTTCCATTGACCTCCTGTCCATGGAGATAGAAGGGAGGAAGGGAGACTAACTGGGATGGGAGAGTGCGGCAATGCCTCTCTCTTCCAGCTGTTCCTTCTTCATCTCTCTTCTCACCCCTGGGGGTACTCAAACGGGGGCACAGATATCGGAAGAGAGAGGGGGGGGGACCAAGAGAGGGAACACAAGAGGGAGGATTACCATCCTCACACTCACAAAGAGAGTGACCATTCATCCATTGAATAGACCATCCATCTCACGAATCAAATTGATCCCATATCCATTCAGTCCAATTGGTGGGGCGGAATCACACTCTCCTTCCATGCTTCTTCTTCTCTTGATCTTCCCCGCACCCCGCTACCTCATTTCGACTCCCCATCAATCAGTGTCCCCTCTCTTCTTCTACTCCAATCTGCATACAGAGAGGTTGACTCGCAACAAAAAGAGACAATCTGGAGGGATTGGATATCTACTACCACCCCTTCTTCTTCCTTCTTCTATCCCTCCCTTCTCTGCCCCATCAATCACTCCGTCTATCTACACTCTCCTTTAGCCCTTTCTCCCTCTCTAATCACTGCACGCTACTAACTCCCCAATCACTGCACTTACACCTCTTCCTCTCGACACGTCAATCAGTCTTACTCGTCTTCCCTCCCATTCACTTCAATTCCTCCTCCCTTATCACTCCTTCGTCCTCTAATCACTTCTTATCACTCTCTCACTCTCTGGATTAGGCACGTCGTTAAGGTCGAAATGGCCCCGACGAGCTGTTGCGAATGGAGGGGAGATAGGGAGGGAGAGGGAGAAAAAGAAGAGAGGAAGAGGAAAAGAGAGGGATCGAGGGGTCAGCAGTGCTGATCAGGGAGGGAATATTGATCGGGATCGAGACAGGAAGGGAACTTAATGGAACCATCTCTCCAAGTGGAATGCGGACGGGAGAAGGAGAAGGAAAAAAAGGAAGCGCGAGATACAAAAAGAGAACACAAATCGCTCATTTAGCGCCGTGCAACACACAAGAATGTGTTGAGAAATCGGGGACGGAGAGACGGAAAAGGAGAGAAACTACCGTAGTTTACACAGGAAGGAGAAGGAGGAGAAGGAGGAGAGGTCATGGGCGGCAATGGCTACAAGAGTGAGATCACGTGGGAACTGTAATAGCCGTGTCCATTGACATCTCTCTCCCTTTGAACACCCACCCAAACAGGAGGGGGATGAACACACTATCATCAGCTAATCCTCTCTGCTATGGTAGTGGAGGGGGATCATCGACAGACGGGAGGTCGGGATATCTCTATCCACCCCTCTTCAATCTCTTCCCCCTTCTCTACAGTCCTCCCTCTTGTAAATAGCGTCCTTTCTTCTCCTTCTCACAATGTTTACCCTTACTTTACCGGAACGAACAGAGAAAAGGAAGCGAGAGAGGGAGAGAGGGGAGAGAGGGGGGGAAGGGAACGGGGATTGGGAGTTAGACCGAGATTATTCGGGTTGTAGCCCTCCCCCAGTGTGTCACGAGGGTCGGGTACAAGAAGAAGTAGATCAATCGGAGTGGAAGGAGGGACTGGCTACTCAAGTAGTTAGTGTCCAGTAGGGAAGAGGAGTGAATGAGTGAGTGAACGAAGGAAGGAAATCAAAGTGTAGTAGATGGGTCGAGATAAAAGAGAAGGGGCGAAGGGGGCGAAGAAGAGGGAGATCGGATCCCTCCTCCCTCTCTCCCTATTCCAACTATCGACAGATAATGATCCATAAATTAGACAGAGTTAACGAGCACGTTCGATTGGGTGGAAGGAGATGGGGTGTGAGGAATGGAGGGAGGGAGAGAAGGAAGGAAAGAGAGAGACGAGAAGAGATCTGAGGAAGGGGAATGGATACATGCGAACTGTCAGTAGTTCGGGAGGAGGACAATCGGAGAGTAAAGACGAGAAGGAAGAGAAGGAGTAAGTAGATGGGGGCTAATTCGAGGAGACAGAGTTGGCATAGACTACCATCTGCTGATTCAGCTACGACTAACAGTATTGATTCTGTTTCCTCCCCTGTTTCGAAAACGATCATGTCAGTGAAAGTAGTCGCCTTATAACTGCGTCCGAGGAATAGAGATTAGAGATTAGGTGTCTTGTTTATAGAACACTAAATAGTACTAATCAAGGCGTGATCAAGTGACACATCCGGAAACATCCTGACACTCGTGAACTTTCCATCATCGTTCATCTCTCAACGCGCATTCTTCCATCTAAATGTAAAGGAACAGCCAGTGAAAGGGGTCGCGTAAAAAGCGAGGGCCATTTTGCACGCGTTGACCATGAATAGTCAACGAGATGACAGGCTGAGCGGGGATAGGGATGAAGGGAGGGAGAGAGAGGAGGAGAGGGACGGGAAGAGATGGCCTAATCGTCTTATTTTGACTGCATATCTTCTCCTCCCCTCTCTTCCTGCACGCGGTTCGGTTCTTGAACACTTCTTTGCAATGCATCACAACCACACACAGAGAAAGATGGGATAGAGAGGGAGAAGAATGGGCGGTTGATCAGAGAACGTTGTTTGTTCAGCTCAATCCGATAGTCTGCCCTCTCCCTCTCCCCCTCTTTCCGTGTTGAGAGAGAGATAGGCGACATGAGTGTCTACATCCTCAACGACTGTGCAAGGGACGAACAGCAGCGGATCTGTCTGATCATTTCCGTTTCCAATCCCCAGGCTTATCACCATGCCTGTCAAAGAAACCAATCTGCTGCGAATAGCCTGATGGCCTACAAAACCAGGAATCGTTTCGAAACCGGGTACGAAGGAAAGTAGAAGGAGGGCAGACTATCCAAACAGTCGATGCCGAGTGGGAAAAAACGATCGAGAGAGAGGGAAAGAGTGCAAAACGATGGATGCGGGAATGGGACGATCGAGAGAGATCAAGGGACTGGACGAGACAAGCATGGAGAAGAGTAGTGAAAGTGAGATCCGAGAGGAGACAGGAAGGAAGAGAGGAGGAAGAGGGGCAGTGGATAGACAGGAAAAGGTTGTAAAGGGAGAGGAAATGAGATGGAATCAATCGGCCAATTCACGGTCAACACCTACATCAAACACACTCTATTCATAGCACTCGGAATGATAGGGTTTCTCGCCTCCCGCATTGCAAACCCGCACGCTGCTTCTCGGGTACTCTCACTCTCTTCTCTGATCCCCTTCCAAACTCGTCTTTCCCTTCTCTCTCACACTTTCCATTACCATAACTCCCATTCATCCCTTCCATCCTAGAACAACTCTTCGTCTTTCTCTCTCTCTCTCTCCTTCCATAAGCTGCTTATTCACTGCATGGCCGAAACACAAAAAGAGTCTGCTCTCTCTCCCTCTCTCAATCCAATCCCATCACCTCTCTGCCTGCAATCCGATCCCATCTCTCACTGATGATCTACTCCTTTCTGAACGACGGTAAACTGATATGCGAGAGCGTAAGACGAGCGAGAGCAAGGAGGCAAAATAAACAGGCGAGAGGGGAGAAGGAAGGGGGACGATATGGTTGAAATACTAGACAGATTGGCCGGGGTGCTAAAGATAGTGTGACCACCTGCTGGCTATTTGTCAATGATTATTTTGTCGTTCGAGACGAGTGACGATGTGAACTACTCAGAAGGAAGGAGAGAGGGCACTCCTACTGTAGAAAATGAGCAGTTGCAGACGGTTGTTGAGTATTTTCTCCCTTGCTTTCGCCATGCATTTCGCACCTCTAAAAACAACTCAAAGGAAGGGAAGTGGAGAAAGGGGATCTAAGAGGTAAGCAGACTTCAGGGAACAACACTTTTGACGAAAGGTGTCAAAATAGAAGTGTGACATCACTTCAGACAGAATTCAAATCAAAGGTCTTGCTCCCTTAACCTCTAAACTTGTGAGTTAGTTCTGTCCTGCTTTTTCTGCAATTCTCCTCGCTTATCTACCGATCGTAACTAGTCGATACATCGTCAATAGATGGACAACTCCGATAAGAGCAGCCCCTGAGAGTGTTTCTCCCTCTCTCTCCCTTTGACTGACCACCGCCTATTCCTGCCCCCGTTGCTATTATAGGGATGTCTACGGGATATTACGAGCCCCTCAAAACATCCGTCAAGAGTCGCGAGTGATTCACTCCACTCTCAGCCCTCTGAGATGGCTAACGAGCGATGTCTCCATAGTGGCAACATACTATTGAGACAGATGGGGGTCCAATAAAGGGAGGAAGAGAGGGCTATGAATTGATGACTCGTCTCTCCTTTCTGCTGATGGATGGAATAGAAAGGACAGAGGAAGAAAGGAAGGAGAACGGAGGGAATAAGGGGACTACTGGGAAGGAATGCTGTGATTGGAGGGGGATCAGAGGAGGGGAAATGATGAACAAGGAACTACAAGATTAGAAACAGATATTAAAAGATTCCATCCGACACAAGCATTCGGTCGCCTCGTAACATCAATCCATCGTAGCATTTAACACTTATCCAAGTTGACGTTGCGAGGAGAAGAGGGAATCCATTCCAGGAATAGGGACAGCGATTCGTATAGGTGCGTGTCAGGCTCGTCCACTTGTTACTAATGAATCTCCAGGGAAGATTAGAGATGATGGATCCCCGTGATAGGGGATATGATATCACGACACCATGGAAGGGGACTTGTGCAGTGCAGTGCAGTATTCACGTACTGTGTGGTTATGACGGCAACGACTACTACATCACTCCTCTAATCACACCATTCCACCTCACCACACAACTATGCATTTAGTCTGTGAAAAGAGACTGCGAACCTTCCATTACTCCTTGCTTCTTTGCCTTCCCTTCCTCCATCTCTTCCCTCTCTCGATTCTCTGCTCTCTCTACTCGATCGAGGTGACGATTTGTGAGATGAACTACGGTACGACGAGTGCGTATTCCTGCAAAGATGATCGATCTTTGATCTGACCAGACTACAGTAAGACTCCCGTAATTTACAAGGGCCACACATAAATGCCTCATTTACAACAGTCACGAGGACTTTTATTCATTCCGTCTCGAGACAAACTCATTACTTTTGCGGAATCTCCTTTCTTTTTCGGTTGAGAAACTCACTTAATGGCCTTTCTCTATTTTCATTTTGAGTGCGAAGCATGGGTGAGTAAAACTTTCTAATGCTTTCCACACTCTCTTCTATCCATTCCCTTCTCTCTAATCTCAATTGTTATGACATGTAGTGTCACTTTAATCTCTCTCAACCCTCTATTCGTCATCATCCAACACACTATACACTGATAAGACGTCGTTCCACCTTCTGTGATGGTCATTCTCGAAGATTGTCGTCAACAATATAACGAGGAGAGATACGCATGCATCCTCATTACGAACAGAATGGACGCCAATGAGGTAGGAGAGGAAGGAGAGAGATCTACATGTGACTACTCTCGTGATTCAATTCCATCCAAAGGAGGAGAGAGAGAATGAGCAAGTGATATTCTCTGCATTAATCATGTTCATCGTTTTGTCGTTCCCCCCTTCGTCATTCTTCTCCTTCTCTCCTTTCGATGACTCAATCGATGCAAAAATAAGAGAAGCGGAATGTGTATTACAATGAAGAGAAGGTTGATCAACGGAAAATCAGTGGATTCGATGCGTCAACTCAATACTATTATTCTGCCATGAATACCTTTGAGTTTTTGAGTACCTTGAATTTCAAAGTTTGAGAATACCTTCGATACGACATCTCAAGTCTACTCGTCTACACCTACTCCATAACTCGATCCCTCACTATCTACCGTATTCTCTCCATTCCTTTCTGCAATTTCATCTCCTTTCTCTCATCCCCAAGAGTTCGCAAAAAAGACGAATAAGATGTATTAGAGTTGAGAGAGAGGGCGGATGACACCCATAGAGTAGAAAGAGAATGGAGAGGAGGGAGAGGAGGGAAGGGATATAGAAGAAGGAAGGGCGTTGATAGATGTTCCTCCCCTCCCATTCAACTCTCTCTCCCTCCCTCTCCCACACTTGTCGACAAAAAGTAGAAGAAGTTATCGACTACTTGGACAGCTAAACTCTCCTTTCCCCTTTCAAGAGAAGGACGGAATTGGCTTATCCATAAGGACTCTCTCACACAATATTAGCATCGTTATTAGAAACATCGTTTCTCGTTTCTCGGAATGAGACCCTTCTACGACGGCATTCTCCCATGGAGGCTACCGTACCCACAAATGGGCCATCTCAAAGAGATCGAAAGAGAGAAAAGGACTGCACATCTACGAGTCTAGCATGGTGCGCGAATAATTCAGAGACTTGCTCCCTCTGTGTCATCTAGACTCGCAAATCTTCTCATACGTTAAGCAATCTGCGAATTTAATAACCAACCTGTGACGGTGGTCATCTCTTCGTCCCCAGAATCGATCGATGTTATTGACAATCCTCTCTCGTGCAACGGTATGATGATCATCTTTCCTTTTCCACTCATCACTCATAGTCCTCCTCACTCCATCAGTCGTCGATTCTCTTCGAGGCGAGATCGGATGACGATTGCCCACTTTGTAGCTGCCCACCTTCACTGCCGTCCCGAATACATCGAAGTCAGAGGGGAAGGAGGGAGGACCCTTCGAATACTTCGGCTTACGGTGCACCTCCCTGCTGCTCATCATGAGGGAGAGGCCTCCAGATGCCGACAACGATGAGGGCGAGAAGGGGAGGGAGACAGGGAGGGAATGGATGAATGGGAGGGGGAGGGGGTAGTTGTTGCAGAGAGAAGGGTAGGGAGTGGACACTAGACGTCCCTTCGTCGGGCGTCCTTCTACTCTTCTAAGTGCGATCTCTCTCTTCGGGTAGGCGTTTTCTCCCTCCCTCCCTCTCTCCTCCCTTCTTCTCTCCCAGTCCTTCCTTCTCCCCTTCTCTCTCCTTCTTCCTCCTCCTCCCTCCCTTCGTTCCTCTCCTTCTCTCTCGTAGACCACGCCACTCCTCCTCCTTCCTCCTTCTCCTGTCCAATCGAGTATCGAGTCAGAGGAGGCAGATTGATATACTATTACACTGGTTGGGCTATCTACTCAAGAACATCTCCCTCTTATCACAGCCCTCCCCTTCCTCCTTCTCCCGCCCTCTCTTTTTCGCTTATACTCTTTCAATCTTCTCACAACACCGCCGAAAGACGGCTGGAAACTCTCTGTCCACACTGTGAATATTGAAAGAGATAAGAGAGGGGAGGGGGAAGGAGAAAGGGGGCGGGGCCATCTCTCCCCTTCATATTCATTTCCACTCATGGTGGGATGAATGAATGGACGAATGGATGGGAGGAAGGAGCAAAGGGACAGAGATAAGCCATCCCATTTGGTCTCATTCCAAATCGGGAGTGCTCTTTCTCTCTCAGATGATGGGAGGAGAAGGAGATGAAGGGGGGAAGCACTCACTAATCCGTGTCTAGCCACTTACATCACACGATAAGTCAAGTAGATGAAGAAGCCGAGAGAGGAAGGTCTGTCTCTCTAGAGGATAGAGACCAGACCTCCATCGGGCTACTAATAGACTCATGCAGATGCTTATACCGTGTTGTTAATTGGTAGGCAATGCCTACCCCACATTCCAGGTGCATCTTGCCATGCTTCCATCGACAGCTAATGAATTCGCGTGAAACGTGGACATTAGTCTCATTCGGAATGCAGTGCATCAGAGTCCATCTGACCCATCTTCGTCGCCCAATGACGAGATGTCCTCCTCCCATCTCCTTCTCCTTCCTCTTATCAGTCTTATCACCTCATTCATCCTCTTATCTCCTCTCATCTAGCCCCCTTTGCGCGGGACTCTGTGTGTCGTAAAAATGGCAGAAGATGAAAAATGGGAGAGAAGATCGGATGAGAGACTCTAAATTTGAGAGAGTTCACAGATATAAAGATAGCAGTGTTAGTTGACCCTTGCATCCGTTTCACCGTTCAACAAGAAAGGTGATGTACAAACGAGATAGATAGAGATAGTCCGTTCTCTTTTCTCGTTGGTGGTATGCATTGATTCATTCATCATCTAGTCACGAGAGAAGACAGACGGATCTCCCCGTCCCATGACAACCTATCATTCCCCTCTTTCTTTCTCGTGGCTATGGTGAAATCTCACCCTCCTCTTCTTCACACTACAAAGTAATCTGAGGCTGTATGGAGAGAGAAGTGGATAATCGAATGGGCCGGGGAGACCAGAGAAGGACTTCATTGACCAGGAGCAGAACTGATTCCATAACATCAATCTGTCCATTCGCACTACTCGATTAGGTCGAAGGCCTTTCGAACGACCGATGAAGTTGGAAATGAGAACGAAATTGGATCTCTTTTTCTTTGAAGGTTCTCATCAAATGGGGACTTCATTAATCCGTCACTCAACTGTCTCTCGTTCTTTGCATATCATCCTCTCACTGCGTCACTCTCTAATCCCTTTCAGGGGATGGAGAGAGAGAGAGAAAGACGAGGGGATTCTAGTCCACCTTCAGACTTCTCATCATATGATACTGGCTATTTCCAGTCTTCTTCTCTGCTTCTTATTCCTTCCTCTCTTCATCTCACAGTAATTTCCCTTTTCTTCTCTATCTTCTCATCGCAATCTCAAGAGAATGCAGCCACAAAAAGTCGGAAATTAATAATGAGGAGAAGGAAGACGAAACATGGCAATTACTATAGCCTTCCATCTAGCTTCTTCTCTATTCCCGATTCCCAGAAGGAAAGAAAGAGAAGAAGTGAGGGGAGAATATCTCAAGAATTTCTGGGAGGCAAAAACGATCGTCCCTGATCATTCGACTACTTCTCCTTCTTTCATACGACCGACCACTACTCGATATCTCTTTCTTCGACCAAACTCACAGACTTTTTGCAGCCATCTCGAGTGAGAAATGGAGAGGGAGAGAGGGAGTCGTATCGATAGGGGAATGGGAGCACACTTGTACCAGTTATCACTGCGAGAGCAGCGAGAAGAAGAAGTGACAATGATGGAAGGGTCGAAGGGAGATCAACTAGATGAATGGAAGGAGAAGGAACTTCTCTTCCTCCCCACCGTACAGTCTATCCGATTAGAGCACGAAGAGCATTATCATACAGAATCATCCAGATTCATTACCATCCTATTTCCAGTTGAGACTCTGATTGAGCCATTTTTGGATAGAGACCACTGATCATTCGTCCGCTTTCCTCTTCTACGTCTTCAGTTCTCGTGATTCTGTCTAATTGCGTCCCTCTTCTCTACTTCTATCCTTCTTTCTGTTCCAATCCCATCATTGGCTTCCTTTTCCTCAGTTCAGATGTAGGTCATAGAGGAAGCCCCGAATGGGAAAAAGGAGATGGATGAAATAAGAAGACATCTTTGTCACCAGACCCCTCTAGATGCCACTGAGAAAGGAACGAGGGGGATGGAGGAGGAAAGTGTAGATGAGAAGATGGGAGAGAAGAACTACTAGAAGAGGAGAGACTATGGAAAATCGAGAGAGTGGCGTGAGAAAAGGAAGGAGGAAGAGGAGGAAGAAGATAGAACTAGCGGAGGAGAGAAAGAACTACGAGTGTGGGATGGATAGATGCAAAGGTATCGAATTACGTGTCAATTATTGAGATGTTGCATCCAAAAGGAAAAAGAGAGAAGGCGAGAGTGGGAGTAAAAGATGTAGACGATACCCCCGTGAATATTCAGAGTATTGGGTAATAGAATAACGACAAAAAGTAGAAGGAAAAAGAAAGAATCAAAGATCAAGAATGTTCCATGACGAGTCAACTGCTACAGTACCCTACTAGGGAGCAAAGATCAAAGATCAACTCACGCCTTCCGCTGCATCGTCTGCTCTTCTGCACTCATTTCTTCGTCCTCCTCAATCTCACCATCTTCGATTGTTTCTGAACAATACACTTCTTTGTTCATTTCATTGTTTCACTCCCTTTCACACAGATCTACACTTTCTTTTCATCTCCCATTGAGGATACAAACTTGCATGGCTACAAATCCGAACAACGTCTGACTCCTGGCTAGACATGAGCCATTGAAACTCCGATTTCACAACTGAATCAGCCCATTCAGGGCACAAAACTGACCATCGTGTTCATCCATAGTCCTCACGGTTCCATCGATATACGGAGGAGTGAGATCCGGATCGAATTTCTCTTTCTTCACTTCCTTCGTACCTGAGATTAGCCATGCATTAGACAAACTCAACTAACAACCACATTGTAACCACATCGCTGTGAGACCATCACGGCCAACCCGGAAAAAGAGTACGGTATCCAATGGAGATCTCTTTCGTCAGGTGTGACTCCACTTAACTACCGACGAAGGATCGTTGCTTCGTGTGGAAGTGGCACAGAAAAAGCCCCAATTCTGCCTTGAGAATCCCCTATTTCGCAAGCTCTCTAATCACTATCCTCTCCATCTCTCGATAACACTCCGATTCAGCAGGGGATCTACCCCCTAATACCTCCCTTCTCATCCCTATTTAGACACGACGACGTTAGAAGGCCGATCGCATAATCAGACGGATTAGCTCCACTCAGTATCTATCCTCGCTCATATAATCTGAGCTTTGGCTCTAGAAGGAAGAAAATAAGGGAGTCATAACCTGTGATCCTCTGCTTCATCGCCAGCCTAATCAAGAGAGAGAGAGGAGTCGTCAAGTGTTCGAGAGAGGTGTTTATCTCCTATAGTTCTACCCACTCTCAGATAACGAGTACGCGCATGTGAGGTGTGTCACCCTATCATCCCCCTTTCATCACGAACAACCTACCTAGTGATAGAGAACAATGTTTACTGAATGCTAGGCGGTCGATTGGTGCTCCCCCCTCCCTTCCCTCCTTACTTCTATTCGGCAGTAGACTCATTGGAAGAGGATCCGGATGAGAAATGAGAGGAGAAAGAAACAAAAAAAGAACGGAGAAACTCCTCTCCCTATCTCTATCTCTCTCGGAGGGAGGGATGCGATGGACTATTACACTTCCACATCACCTCCAGTGATGATTCCTCCCTTTCCTCCCTCCTTCCCTACCTACCAATCACTTCTCTAACGCCCTCTACTATTCTCCAAGAAATACGGAGAAGTGATGTGACCACGGATCGTTTACACTTTGTCAGTATAAACTACCCCTGCTATCTAAACACTGAATCACCCTGCATTCTCGATGCTGTTACAGCTCTTTTTGCAACGTAAGCCATCACCAGGATGTGATCAATCTATTTTCTTCTCTAGACATCAAGAAATGATAGGAGAGGCAGACTGTACACTAGATGGACGGAGTACAAGTGTATCAATCGATTCTCGTAAACAACTGACCATCGTTGGTTCCTCCTCTCGCTGGAATCTCCTTCACGATGATGATCTCCCTGTCTGGAGAACAATCTGAAATGGAATCACTTCCACTTCGCTCGTGTTCTATTCTCGATTTGATTGCACAGCATCGTCCAAACTGATCAATCACAAAAGTGGAGTCAAACATAGTGCAGAATGTCATTGATGAGAGAACTGTATCGAGATGAACTGGAAGGGGGGAGGGATCATACCATCGGCGATGATGAGATTGCCGCTATCAGGAGAATTGGGATCGACGATCACAAGTCGCCCCTCGTCGTCAGACATACCCGTGTCCTGAAGAGTATTGATTACGGAGGGAGGGAGAGGGGAGAACCACGATTAGTGATAACGCTGAGATGCACAAAAGTATCTCAATCACATGCACTGATAGAAACTATGGTTCGGACAGCAGAAAGGATGAAGAAATAGAACTAACGGGTGGAACCGGTGTGTTTATGCGTAGAAGTAATGCCCGTCAGGTGACCCCCGATCTGAAACTGACAGGTAAGAAGAGCAGATACTTGCGGTGCAACATGAATCAATGGTGAAAGTGCAGTTCAGAGGGTTTCGAACAACGATTGAAACATGGTAGGAAGAGTTGCGAATGCAGTGGAATGTGATGAATTGCATAGGGGAGAGGAGGGGAGAGAGACACAAGTACAATGTATGAACAGACAAAGCGTCTCTCTTGCACGCTTTGCTTTAACGACGAACCGTCTCTGCGCCTAGCCAAGAGAAGGGGGAAGACTGTTCAACAGAAACACTTCCACATCGACAAAACACCTCACATGCATACTATCATGATTCATAGCTCGGTCAACACACAAAAAACAAAGGAATCCTATCAAAAAAATCAAGTAAACGCTTATTTTTCGAAAGATTAGGACTTGGCATAGTAATGTGAAAAAATACAAAGGAAAAAAAATACACAAAAGTGGCATGGAGAAGAACTACCGACGTTTGAAGCTCGAAGAAAATGACCAGTCCACTTTAGGGGGAGCCATGGGGAGAACCAGAAATAAGTCCCACCACGATCGCCTTTTCCGAAAACGCGGCCAGCCGTTGTGCGAGCTCCGGCTCGCGATTCGAACCCGTGAAACGGCGCGAATTACCGCAAAGAGATCAAGTCCTGAATTATCGATTTTATCAGGTGATTTTTGTTTTAATTTTAGTACCCATTGCAGCACAGCGGTAACGTCTGTTCTCTGGGATCAAACCGAACAAAGGAGCAGGTCTCTTTCCTCATCAGTTGATGAGCTCTAGGACCGGTGCAAAAGCTCCCTGGGCACGTAAAAGCACTGCCCCGGGAAGAAGACGTGTTTCACTCCGAATTCGCAACCGGGAGCTCGCGTAAGTCACGGTTAATTTGAATCTAATCATCGCATTTCTAGCTCCTGTGACTTCAATGTCCTTGTGCACAAGCTTCTGTCTGACCCTTGTTCCATCTTGACCTTTGTCACCAGTTAGCGTAGCAAGCTATACTCTTGTCGTCATGTTATTGTCTCCTCCGTTGTCTTTAATCGCTTTACATAATTCGCGCCCTTATCTTGCATCTTCTGATTCCGTTAATTTGTCATCATAGTCTGTCTGGAGTGCGGTCCGTTGTATGATAATTGTTTCGTCATCACTTTTACATTTCCACCTCAATTCACTCCTTCCATTCAGTGAACAGTTGGCTGCCGCGCCGCCGACGGCTCGACCCGAAGAGCGGGGAACTAAAAGAACCGTACGTTTGGCCTTGTCCTCAGTTATTAATCGCGCGCACTTATCATGCACTCTCATCTTCCCTCCCAATTTGCATCTCGAGCATTGATCTATCTGTCCGATCGTGTGACCCTACGGGACTGGCCTCGATTGATTGGCGCGAAATCGGAGCGCCACGGTATCAAGAGAGGGGAGGGAAAGGGTATCGTATTGCTCAGCCTGGGCTAAACGGGCCCATTCAGCGTAGTTTTTGCGTGCGCTGATTTGAATAGCGGCTTTTGACTCTCGCCTCAAGCTCATCCCATCCCATTGCCGTATCGTTTCTCATTCATAGTCCGCAGATGGTCCCATCCTCTTGCTCATTCATCAGCCTCGTTCCTCTTTCTGAGAGGGACTGTCCCTCGGTATGCATCTCTCTTCCTTCCATCCATCTCTGACCTCAGCCTCGCTTCTTGCAAGGGGAGCTCTATCAACAGCTGGCGTAGTCTCCTCCATCTCCTTCCACCAGACAGTACTCTAATCCCTCGTCCTTCCACTCCTCTAATTAGCCCCGTTGATGACTTCGGGGACGAGGTCACTCTGCTACCAGATTGCACCAGTCGAAAGCAATCGCAATGACAATTATTCCCCTTTGTGCGGTACTGTCAATGGGAGTAGAGTCTGTGATAAGGATTGATAAGCTCTCTCATCCTTTCTTCCCGCGCATTGTTATCGGCCCGTCGATCACAATAGATTTTGGCGCGCGCGCCAGTCACTTTTCCCTCTCGTTGGAGACGAATCAAAGAAGTATCGAGTGAGTGAGAGAGGAGCATGAGGCATAGATCACCTATGTAAATGAGAAAGGGCAGCCACTTGCCAAAGGGTAAGACAAAAGAGCGGGCGGATGAAGAGAGCCCATTAAGGTATTGACTGCTCGATGATTGCTGATGGAATGGGCTGTAGCCATTAGGAGGGCAAACATCCCGGCCCGTCCCTCGCCAAGGCGTTCGAATATATACGGTCGCCAGTGGCGTAATCCGTTTTATTTACCATCTCCCTAGCCTTTCGGAAGTTGGAAGAGTCTAATATCATAAGAGGTGTGGGTGAAACAAATAATTACAATGTGTCATGTCTTTGGTCTCTTTCTGTAGAATGGTTGAGTGACATGTTCATTATATTCCTCGATTACGCTGCTTCTACTCATTGTCCTTCCGTTGGTTGCGTAGTTCCTCACGAGGGAGCATCGAAGGGTGGGAAGGTGGAAGTTGCGCAAGTATTGCACTGGAGGCCGGCTGAGGACGAGACTGGGTCACACCACCTCCCTCTCTCCCTCTCTTGGAGATTGCCCTCTCTCTCTCCTCTGGGATCAGCCATGGTTTCCCGCCCGAAGTGAGGTCATGACTGTTTGACGATTGGGACGTAGAAGCTGGCCTTGAGAAGAGAAGGAAGGCACTGATTGGGGGAAGACTGAGGGGAGGAGAGGTACTGTATGGTTACGATAGCTTGCGAATTGGTATTTCAGGCCTTTCTGTTAAATGGAGAATTGTCAGCCCCAGCTGAGAGTGGCTTGTCTGTCTGTGAGTAAGCGTAGACCGTACAGTGAGTTACGTGCCTGGGGCTCGTTTGTTTCAAGGGCCGGACGTGTTGAGTGAGGGAGATAAGATGAGATAGGGAAGGGGAGTGACAAGTGACAAGGGAGGATTGTCAGATAGGGAGGGAG
>LS495041.1:16288-37923 GCA_900490845.1 Pristionchus japonicus
GGAGGGAGAGGGACAGGCGGGAGGAGGGAGAAGAGAGTGAGGGAATGGAGAGAGGGGGAGGTTGGCAGGTGGAGGGGAAGGAGGGAGGGAGGAGGACAGTCCCCTCCCCCCTTCCATACTCGGCCCTGTCTCACTCTCATTCTGCTTGGAGACGGTTTGTCGAGAGTTGTAGAGAAGTCTACCGTAGTCCCCTTCTCTCTCATCCCAATATGATGCTTATGTCTTCTACCAAGCGTTGCGCAACTGTTTCCCCCTTTGTAAGTTGGCCAATTTAATTATACGGGAGTAGAATGGGCTGATTTGGTTATCATTTCCATAACTTGTAATTGCATTATCCCTTCATCCCCTGATCCCTTTCATTCAGAATTCGCCAGTGGGACGATCGGCAGCGAAGCGAATGAGACTGGCGGAGGATAGATGCGAAGAGGAGGAGATGGGAGGAGAGAAGGAGAACGAAGACCATGGAGATGGATGGATTGACGGAGAAGAGAGGGAGGTGCAACATCGTGGAGCCATCGATCCTGATATGGTGAGTGGGGGTGGTGCAGAGTGGAGTACGGTAGTCGACGTATCTCATGTGTCCCTGTTGCAGCAAGTGACGTCATCGTACTCGTCGTCTTCAGACGGCTCTCGTCGTTCGTCGGTGCATGTAGACGAGGAGATGGAGGAAGAGGAGGAGGGATCCATCCACAGTGAAGTGTATCTGGAGGAGGAGATCGAAGAGGAAGAGGAAGAGTATGAGGATGAGGATGGACAGCAGCTGGAAGTGGACAAGACTGATATATTCACGAGTGATGAGGATGACAGAGAGGAGGTACGGTAGATGGGAGGAGAGAGGGGAGTATCGATTGATTCAGTGGTTGGACGACGAGGACGAGGAGGAGGCACTCGCTCGTGATCTGGCATGGCGGCAGCAGAGAGAGGAGCATATGAGACTGCACGATATGATCGACGGACCGAAGGAGACCATCGAGAGTGAGTAGAGGGGAACACCTAATAGAGATGCGCCAGGGGGTTTGCATAATCCACCTCATTCGAACACATTCTCATGACAGTTTGCGGTCACTCAACTGGTCTATGGTAGTGCAAAAAGCTGAAAATCCGTATTCAGGAATGCAACGTTTCCGCAAGATGTCACTGGATCTGCATCTGAGAAACGAGACGCAGCCTCTGAATGAGCCGAAGCAGCTCACTAATCGATGCCGTGGAGTGGGACCGGCTAGCGAGGTATTGATTGATTTCGTCCGCTTGACCTCCCGACCATTTGTTATTTCAAACGTATTACTGTACGCCGCAAACTTTGATTATATCGCAAGTTTTGGAGAGCGCAAAAGGAAGAAGATAGCAATCTGCCATATTTGAATGTTAGGAAAGGAAGGTGTGAGGAAGGGGAAACACTAGAGAAAGGGACTGATTGGAATCGAAGAACGATTAGTCATTCGGAAGTAGAACATGTCACATGCGACGGATTACTCTCTTTCGGAACTTGGGAGGAAAGGGGCATGTTGGTTTGAATTTGTAGACTAGCTGACTGCATTTCGAAATGATTGCAACTGTAATCATTGAAATTATATATTTTTTTTAGTAATTCTTGGTTGCGGATTTCAAATTGTTTCAAACAGTGTTGCTACTGCCTTGAATTACCTCTGAAACGGGAACCATCTGGCTGATCATAATCTGTGCCGCATCTGTGTCGCTTCTCTTGGAAGTGCTGATGCCATCCCCTGTCTCTTTTCTCTGTTCCTCCTTCTTGCCACTATTTGAATTTTAAAATAATATGTTGCATAATGATGATGCAATTCATTCCCAGGTGTGGTCGGTGCTGGTGCACAACGACGAGCTGCACTCGATCTGCGACGACAAGTTCATGGAGCCGCACGGATTCGGTCGAACCAGAAGAGCGAAGCCATCGGATCCCGCCCCCGCCGATGCGAGAGCCACCCTCATCGACTGGATGCAGGATGTAAGGAGGAGGGGTGAAACGGGGGTATACCTGCTCCTAAAGCTACTCCATTATACTGGGCTCAAAGTGGAGACAATGTGATATTTGGCGTGATATTATAGGAGCCGCTCATCATGAAAGAGATGTAGTCGATGACTGTAGGGAACAGTACAGTATGACGCACGATGAACCATGATATGAACCATTCCTCCCACATAATCGTGCCCTTTCTCCCTCTCTTTCTATCCTCCGCTCCTTCTTCGCAGTGATTAGCAATTCAAATAGCGGCATTTACAGTCTGTCGTTTCCCCTCTTGCGGTCTCCCCCTCCCTCTCCTCTATTTGAATGATGAGACATTCGAATGAGGTGTATACGGCTCATTGGAGTGTTGGTTCGCAATCTGAAGAAATGGTCAAAGATGATCCCTAGAGGGAAAGAGAGAAGGATAAGGGGAGATTCCAAGTGCGGAGGGAGAGAGGGCGAGAGGAGGGAAGAGAGAGGCCGGGGAGAGGGGAGGATCAGACGAGACTAATAGGCAGTAATTGAGACGGCGCCCTCTATAAGCCGGTGATAAGGATGAAAAAGTGCCTGTTCCAGGAGGGGTGATAAGAAATATTTGAATTGAGAGCCTCGAGGAATAGCACTAGCAATGATGACAGAGAGAGAGAGAGATTGAGATAGAGAGGGCAAGAGTGCTCTTTTGAACTGACAGATACGTGTCTCTCCATATTAGTCTGATATCTCACTCCTCCTTCGAAGAGCCAAGAGAAACATTTGAAATGCCTCTGCTAGATGGTATCGAAGGGGAAGAGGGGGGGGGGGAGACAGGGGAAGGGGTCCTGGGAAAGGACGACAGTGATGAGTGGACATATGTGTAGAGAGGAGAGGAATGATGAATGATGGTTCTTCCCTAGCTTTCCCCCTCTTCCCTTCCCATCGGTTTCCCTCTCTTGCTCATCCTCCTCATGTACCCCCTGTTCACTCTCCCTCTGGATGACTAAACGGACTCAATCTACCGTTCAAATCCTCCCTCCTCCCCCATCCCTTCCCCCTAGGATACGGTAGAATGGCATTGGGGAAGAACAACGGAAGACCAATGGACTCGCGCTTTTTGCGGTTCCTCAAACTTTTTCCGCTCTGACTGGATGATTTGTCTATGTGAATGGGCTACTAAAGAAGGGGAAACAAAGGAAGGGCGGAGGGGTACGGTAATTAGGGATTGCAGTTATCGATTGCAGGTGTGCTCGGCGGAGAAGCTGCACAGAGAGACGTTCCATCTGGCTGTCGATTACGTCGATAGGTACGGTACAGGGAGACGGGGGGAGGGTGGAGTACGGTGGTTGAATGGATCGATTGCAGAATGATGGCAAAGGGTCCGGAGCTGGGACTGCTGGTCAAGCTTATGCAGTTCCAACTGCTCGGCACGACTGCTATCTTCGTTGCTGCCAAGTATGAGGTGAGACTATGCGAATGCCTCACTGTTCTTTTCTTGTGAGATCCGTGTTTCTGAGGCAGAAAAGAAGGTGGGGAGACTGTGGTAACTGGAGGGATGCGGGAATTACGTGTGGCATTGGCAATTTGGTAGATTGCTTGTGCAATCAGCATCAATCTCGCTTCTCTCAGCGGGAGCTCCACGGTTTGCGAGTAATTGGCGCATTTTCTGCGAAAAGTGTCAAAAAGTGGAGAAGTGTGAAGGACAGAGAGAAGGGAGTTCAGGTAGATGGAGGGGAGTGATTAGAAGAGTGAGAGAGGGAGGGAAGGAGAGAGTGATGGGCTAATCGGGACTGGATATCAACTAGTTGATGGGAATGGAGATATCAGAGAGGAGGAGGTGACTAGATCAAGACTCCATCGATCAGAGGGATGATGCAATCGAGGGGTAGGTCAAACGGGGCCGACCCTTCCCTTTTCCTCCCTCTTGGAATGAGAGGCAAGAGCCGAGAAGACAGAGAGGTCTCCAATTACGCAACTGTTATTGATGGGGTGTATCGGCGAGTGGACTGCCTTTATTTGTAATGTGGCCAAACGGGGGCACCGAAAGGGGAGACAGAGATATGAGGCCGTTCGCGAGAGAGTCGAGCAGATCCGGTTAGGTCTGGCACAGCTCAAAAAGACCGATTTTCTGAAACCGTGTGATTTGGGGTCCTTGAGGGTGATGAAGACGATAGACACTTTCATTTTTCATTTTGGGCCCTTTTTGGTGCCCAGCGGCCGCTCGTCGAAAACGGTTCCTCTAGCTCAGCTCAGTGGTGGAGATCGCTAAAATTAAGTGAGTATGGCTCCCGGGGTAGAATTTGGTGCTGAACACGCCTGTCAACTTCATTTTTCATGAAAGTGCAAAATAAAATTCAGAACTGGAAGTTTTCACTGAGTAGGTTGTGGGCAGTGCGACCTACATAGATCGATCCGGCGTGACGAGAAGGTGCTAAGTTTAAAGTTTAAGCCAATTCTAGGGTCAGGTGTTCAAATGGGGAGTGAGATAGTGAGTCGAGATTGGGGGCGAAATCGCACGTCCTCCACTTGTTTACGCTTTGAGCCCTTCCCATCCCTCATGCAAATCGCCTTCCCTTCCTCTCGCCTCTCTGCGCTCTCTCCCTTCCCCACTCTCTCTCGTCGGTGAGAGGGAGACGAGGGAAGGGAAGATCGATTTGCATGGGGGAAAGAGAGTAAACAAGTGGAGGACGTGCGATTTCGCCCCCAATCTCGACTCACTATCTCACTCCCCATTTGAACACCTGACCCTAGAATTGGCTCAAACTTTAAACTTAGCACCTTCTCGTCACGCCGGATCGATCTATGTAGGTCGCACTGCCCACAACCTACTCAGTGAAAACTTCCAGTTCTGAATTTTATTTTGCACTTTCATGAAAAATGAAGTTGACAGGCGTGTTCAGCACCAAATTCTACCCCGAGAGACATACTCACTTAATTTTAGCGATCTCCACCACTGAGCTGAGCTAGTGGAACCGTTTTCGACGAGCGGCAGCTGGGCACCAAAAAAGGCCCAAAATGAAAAATGAAAGTGTCTATCGTCTTCATCACCCTCAAGGACCCCAAATCACACGGTTTCAGAAAATCGGTCTTTTTGAGCTGTGCCAGCCTTTGCTCGACTCTTTCGCAAACGGCCTCATATTCCCTCATTGGATTGGCAGTAGGGATGACAGGTGGGAGGATATAAGAAAGAGGGATAGAGAAGGGAAGAATGGGGCTGACAGGTGTGAGGAATAGAGACAAGGGAGAGGAATATGGACAGATGAGGAGGTTGATAGGGTGAAAGTTTGTAGGGCACGAGGGAGAAAGAGTGAGGAGGTTAGATGGGGTGACGGGGTTTACGATCCTCCGATGCAGAGAGGTCGAGAGAGATAGGGGAAGGTGTTGGACGGGGTAAAGGGGTCCAAGGTGAAGAATAGGGGGATCATCTGGTGTATTTCTGATGCAATAGAGGCACAAAATCACAATGAATCTGATAAATGGAATGGCATTGCAGGAGATCTACCCGCCCAAGGTGGAGGACATAGCCAGCTACACGGACAATGCGTGCACTCCTGATCAGGTTAGTCTGAGGGGATCGATAGATTTGGGGTTTCTCGAGATTAATAAGTATTGAACACCGTGTGAACCTTGCACATTGCAGGTTCGCCAGATGGAGATAGTGATGCTGAAGGTGCTCGAGTGGGAGCTCAATGTGGTCACTCCCCTCCAGTGGACCCATCTCTTCCTCGAACTGCTCACTGGCAATCCCAGAGTGAGTCCACTTTTTTGTTGTTGTGAATAGTGTAGTGAAGTAAATACTTTGAAACTCCAAACTAACCGAAACTGTATTGCAGCAATCGACGTCTGCCTCCTCTCACATCACCCTCATGCCTCAGCCGAAGGACGACTTCTTCTACGAGGAGGATCCGACGGTGCTGCCCGCCACCAGTGGAAGCTGCACCAGGGACGACTTCATCCATGTCGCTTATGTCAGTTTGGCTTTCTTCTCAGTATCGTTGTTACTGCTCCATTCGTTGCTGCTTCGTTTTGAGCTAACAGTTCATCTCGAATAGTACGGGTGAAATTGAGTGATTGAGAATGAATGATTCACAGGTGATGGACACGGTGATCCTGCACGACGGATGCAGGAAGTTCACGAATCGGATGCTCGCTGCTGCAGTCATGTACGCTGTGTACGATGCAGACGAGGCCATCGAGCAAGTCACTGGTGAGGCTTTTGAGTCATTGTTGTGACATCGTTCGTGTTGAGCTTTTTTTATCCTTTTTTTTGAATTGTCTAGTACGCGAATAAAAAAGTGTCTATTGTAGGTCTCTCGCTCTCGGATCGTTCGATGCGCGAGGCGATCGAGTTCGTGCAGCCGATCGCCGTGTACTGCGAGGAGTACAAGCTGAATGGGGCGGAGCTGCCTGCCATCGAGGTGAGCAGGGGTTACACAATAGATTAGAAGAGCCAGGGAGATGAAGAGTATGAAGTAGGCATCCGAGTTTTCTTTCTCTGATCACAACTGACTCGATTCAGGGCATCCGTCCGGACGCGGTGCACACGATTCAACTCCATCGAGAGAAGGCTTCGAAGCAGAAGAAGCTGGATTATGTCATGGTGAGTCGAGCGGATTCACGTTTCATTCAGTAGTCATAGGAGGAAGCAACGCTAGAAGTCTGTAAGCTGCTGTTCAGGAGGACATGGCCAATCTCCGCTTTCTCATGTCTGCTTATTCAGGAAGACATTGTGAACCTTCGCAAGCATCTCGATAATCAGAAGAGATCGAGACCTGCCGCCATTCGACTTCCCCATTCATCATTCATATGATGTGGGATTATCGATTGACCCCTCCCCATCCCTCTCTCTCCTTTTCCTAGAAGTTCCTTCCCTCCTTCCTGTCTCCTTTAGAAGTTCCCTCCCTCGAGCAGCACAGTCAGTAACTAACACTGCACCTCCCTCCTTCCGTTCCCTCCGTTGATCATAGACACTCCTCACTTCCCTTCCCATGCCAATCCCCGTCCTCCCCAATCTATGCACTCGTGTGCTCGAGAAGTCCCCCTTTAGATATCTGTTATATAGAAGAAGATAGACACATCCAACCGCTTTCTGTATTATTTATTCGCATATTTATTCAGAGTCCCGCCCACTAAATTCCCCCTTGCTCAAATCCCCCCATTCTTTGCCTGTAAGACCTCCTCCATCGACTGGATTCGCTTTATAAGTCTAACATATCCCGAGTTGCTCGTTTTTTTTCTTTTTCTTTTCCCTATTTTTACCTTTGTGTCCCGATTGATCCTCGTCGATTGACCCATGTGACCCCATTCTATCCCAGGATTTCCACCTCAAGTGTTTCTTTTCCCTTCAGTTCAACATCGTTCATTTCGTCTTTCCCCTCTCTTTAATTGTACAATGGTCCCTCACCGGAAGCTCCCCTGTTTAGGTTACGGTAACCACTCTGAAGAGTGCAATTGACTTGCGTTATCCTCTGGTCTTCCCCACTCGAATTGTACCGTACTCGAGCACGCCACAGTACTTCTACTTCATCCCATATCTTACAGTAGCTTGTGATTTCGTGCTAAGACCTCTAGATCCATACGGTACTGATCCACTCTTCCTGCATCTCTCATTCCCTTTCATCACCTCTATTTTCCACGTGTTCTCTTTGTTGTAATCGTAACGGGATAACTGGAAATAAAGAAATCTGTACCATCCACTCACGAGTTCGAGCACTGGTTGCACCCTCCACCACTTATTATCGTCGTGACTGCACAATGAATATGAAATAGTTGGCGTTTTTGCAGGCTCATGTTCAGAAAATTGAAGAAATCTATAGAAGTGAAAGAGGAGAATGTGAGTACATTTTTCTTGGAAAAATACCTTTGTGTTTTTATTGCAAAGCACGACCTTTATCCCTCATAGTTAGTATCTTTCTTGTTCCTAATGCGGATGCCTCTGATGTTTATGTCTCTTTGACCTCTCGCGCGCTTCTTCAGCTGAGATAGAGATACTAGAACTGCTCGGAAGGAAGGAAATCGAGGAGACTGGGGGAGGGCACAATTGTGTTGCATGCATTGATGAGAAGGGAGGAGAGGACAAGTGTCTTGTCTTCTCTCTCTTGGTCATCCTCCCTGTTAGAGGCGGATACTGACCAGTAGTCGAGAAGAAGAAGCATGGTGCAGCATCCTTCAGACCACGATATATTCGGATTCGAACGGGTGAGATACATGTTGTGACCTGGTGATTTTGTGCTATCTTTCGCGTTCTTTGATTGCTGTGATAAGACACTTGAGCTCTTTTGCTATGCGCTATCATTCGGTCATCCTTTCTTCTCCTATCTTCAGCATAAATTCTCGAGAATGCAATGAATCTCGCACGCGCTTGGGCATACATCTCGATTCCCGCCTTTCGGAAGATGACGTATCGCCACTTCATTTCTCCTTTCTTCGCCTCTCCTCCTCAATCTTCGCCCATTCTCAGATATTCTCACTATCTCGCATCCAGTCATCCCCTCTCCCACTTCCATCTCGAGGGAATTGGGAAGCTTATTCCATGTAGGGCGAATCACGGATATTGGGTTGCGATTGTCAGGGACGATAGCACGTTTCAGAACTTGCATTTGAGCTGTCGGTTTAGGATTCTCGTAATTTTTGGTTGGCAAGCACGTTGTGAGATTTTTTTAAACAAATACGCTCTAGTGGGTTCTCTGATATTTTTGCCAAATCAAGTCGTCGTTCGGGGATATCCTCTAACCCAGCAGATGTCGTTCTGCGTTCTACGACCTATTTTGTGTAGTGTAAGGAGCTTAGTAGTGCCAGCTCAAATAGGGTAATAAATCGAGTAGAGAATGATGGGTGCCCTACCCCTTCCCCCATCTCTTTAGCTTCTTCGTCCTTTGAGATATTTCATTCGGCTGGACCGAATGCCCCAGACGACTATAAAAGTGAGGGAGGAGCACTTCCTCCCCTTTCCGTCCTTCCGAAGTGTACCCCTTCGGTCATCTGACCAATCTTTCTTTCCTCTAATCCGAACAGTCGCCATCGATCTCACGTAGTAACAGAGAGATCGACTGTTCTGATCCATCTCTTCCTCCTCCTCCTCCTTTTCTTTCTGCTCTCCCTCCCTAGCTTCTTCTTCATCTGCCATCTCAGCCTCTCTCGATAGGTCAACGACACCTGTTCCACTTCATCTTTGCCTTTATTCCGTTTCCCGTCTCGAGACCTGTAGTTGATGGATGGTAGGGGGCGAGTCAATGCACTGTACATAGAAAAGCAACTCTTCCGAAACAGAAAAAAAATAGAATAGGTTAAATCTCTGCAGGGGTGAGAAGTGATTTGGCTGGTAGGATCTCTCCTCAGGTTAGACGCGACCTTTCTTCTCCCCACTACTACTCTCATTTGATCCGACTGCCAATTTATTTCTGCCTCCCCCCTCTCTCTCTTTCCTTCCATTCCTCTCTCCTCTCTCTTCTCCACTTTTCTGATCGCTTCGCTTTTCTCGGATCGATTACAAGTGTGCACCCCACCTCCATTTCTCCCTTTCTTCTCTCTGATTTCTCCCCCTCTCGAATCTTGACACCTCACGGGCGAAAATAGGAGAATGAGTCAGAGGAAGGTAGGGAATATTGAGAGGTTGTAGGAAGAGAAGGACTATCTCCAGCACTGATCAGTCGAGAGTAGTTAGGAGAGGGATTATGATAGGAGAAAGTGGGGGAGAGAGGGGAAAGGACACACAGACTGTTATCGGTCGATGACCTCCATCTCGCGTGGTAGAGGAGTACTGCGGGTTATACCCGAAGGAGGATGGAGGAGGATAGGTTCATTTGGAGTGCAAAGTTTTGCAATTTCTTTTTAGAATTGTGTTTATGCGTTGAGAGAATGGAGGAGAGGTTGAGCTTGGAAGTAGAAAGGACCCTTGAGCAGAAGTGGATAAGAGTAACGGAAGGGGCTGGTCAGTCCTCCTCTTCCTCCTTCTGTTAGGCAGAGAAAGTAGCTGCTATCCCCTCCCTGTCTGTCTCAGTATGGACAGAATGCATCTGGTGTGAGAGAGAAGGGAAGGGAAGGGAAAGAACAGAAGGAAGGAGGATCAGTGACTTGAATGACCCCACTCCCCTCACTCTCTCTCTAGCCTCCACCCTCTCTCTCCCTCTCTCCCTCTACAGCCTGATTGTGAGACGGGGAAGAATGATTCATCCCTCCCTCTCTCTTTCTCTCCCTCTTCCCTCTCTCTCTCGCTCCCACGCTCCTTCTTTGGTACTATTTCGTCCCTTCCTTCTCTGAACGTTCTCTAACGCCGTCTCATCGTCTTTTTGCAGCTTTTCTGAGTGAGCGAAGACGCTTTCCACACATTTTGCCTCGCTTTTAGTGTTTCACGACCGCTTTTTGGCTGTTCTTTCCCGCAAATCGCTTGATTTTTAAAGTTTCACTCACTGAATCGATCCAGATCAATGTCAACTCTTGATAATTGATATCGTCCTCTCCTTTCTTCTCTTCCAGTTTATTCGTCCTCTATTCCCACTACCATCTTGTCTTGTTCCGTCCTATTCCATTCAGCTCTGAATTTGCATACAGCTTCTCTCTTTCTCTTGCACTCTCTTCTCCTTTCGGTATTTGTCTTCTTTCTTTCGCATTGGTCACCATCTCTCTTCCCCTTCTACTCTCTCTCTCTCTCTCTCTCTCACCATCTCCCTCGACTGATTTGCCATTCTGCAGGTTAGAGCTAGAGCTCGTATATGGTTCCGGTAAATAGAAGCGCTCCCCATTTACGGCGCGTTCGAAAAGACGCGAGTTTACGCGAGGTCGTGGCCTGTTTTTGGTGCGTAGATCGGGTTACGGAATGGCAGAGGGATCGAAGGCACTGATTGAGGGGTTCTCTCCCCTCTTCTCACATCTTCTTGCTTCTTCTCCTCGTTCCAATCTTTCTTCACCCTCTCCATATCCATCAATCACCGTTCTTTTCCCCTTTCTTTCGTTCATTCGTGCTTCTTTCAACTCGTTTTTGCCTCGATGTTGCACTGTGCGATTTAGATTCGTTCCTCGTTGATTTAGAGTAGTTCTTCCTGCCTCACAGTCTGTTATTCTCTCTCCATTGACGCGCTTGGAATGCGAGCTAATTGACCCATCACGCGCGCCTTCTAATTAGAGGTAATTACTACCCTCTTATTAATTGTGATGCGGCTGACGGATCTGAGCAATGAAAGCTGATCAACTTTGTCTTTTGTCGTTTTTTTTAATGTCTTGATAGTTTGTAACGCGGCGAGAAGGAGTAAATGAACGGATCAGTTTGTCTTCATCTCCCTATTGTGATCTCCCCCTCGACCTTTTCATCCCATCAATCGGCGCTTATGGCTTGTAATCGCATTGTCGCACATTGAAGTTGCGTATAGTTTATCGCCCTCCACTCTCTTCCTCTCTCTCCACTCTCTCAATTCCACACACTCTCGCCCCTTTCGCCCTCTGAACTCTCGTAATTCCCTCTGATGTCTCACGAGAGATGCTGAGCTTTTCCCGTGTGAGGGCTTTGTTTGACTAGCCAAGTAGAGAGGGGGAGAGGACTGACAGAGAAGGGAACGGAGAGAGGGAAGAGAAGAGGGAAGGGAGGGGGGGGGGGCTGAAGGACATTCCAACAGAGATGTAAAGACGCCATCTGATTCCCAGCTTCATTTGACACTACTATTTGCAATCGACGATATTTTGAGTGCTGATCCTGCATTGGAGCGCATTTCCTCCTCAATTGAGCTGCAGTTGCCTACTAATGATGCAATGGATGATTGACTCCATTCATCGTGGTCCTTCCTTTCCTCAGACCCGTTCAATTCCTTCATTCGTTCGCCTCTTTTCGGTTCAGTCGTTTTCGTCCTCTCTTCTCTCTCAATCTCTGAATCTCTTCAATTCCACTGGTCATTCGTGCGAAGTGGACTAGAAACGATGGAGAGAAGAAGAGGAGATTGAAGTAGTCTTGTCTCCCTCAGAGAAGGAGAGACATTATGGTTACTACTCTCTAGAGGGAACAAGAGATACAGAGGGCTCATTTGGGAGAGTGATTCTGGAGTGGGTTATGAATCTGAGATGTTTGTTTGCGGGTTATTGTCAAGATGAATCGAGATGGTTCGATCAACTCTTCTACTAATCTAATCTGCTGATTCGATTCTTGGGATTCTCGCATGCATTGCAAAATCTTTAATCCACTCTATCATCTGAATTTGTTCTTGTTCCCTTATCCGCAATGGGTTGTATTGAATACCCGTCGTAGAGTGGATAGATCGACGAGGGGAGAGGACTGATCAGAGAGAAGAAGGGGGAGAAGGCTGAGCCAGTGCAGTGTAAGGTGGCTGAGAGAGAGGAAGAACGTAGGCGGGGAGATGCTTCTCCCCCTCTCTCTCTTCCTCTCTTCCTCTCTCACCCCTCTGAGATGACACTTGCCACCGGGAATTACGCTCATCCCAAATATCGATTTGTAGCGCGTTGATCTACCGTATCCGTCGTTTGATTTCGTGCTATGTTGATAGTAGACATGCTGCGTGAAGTACGGTAGCTGCAGCGACGTAGGAAAGTGTGTAGAAGCTACGGTAGTGATGACCGTATTGATTGCGCCGTTCTATGCAGTAGATAAGTTATGTATATTCCTACGGCAGTCCTAATCTGATCCCTTCTTATTCTCCATCCGGCTAACCCTTGCTAGCCTCGTCTTTCTCTCTGCCGTCAACTCTATCCGATGTAACACATCCAGTCTTCCTCCCATCTCTGCCCTCTCTTCACGTCTCTCAGATCCGCACGCTCTCTCGCTTCTCTGCCGCTCTGATTCTCTCCTATCTCCTTATCTCTCGCATCTCTCCCTTCTGTGTCCATCTCTCTTTCTCCGATCTCCGACCAATAGGCTACGATGATCGATTTATGCCTGCCAATGAATCGACAACTCGCCACGAGTGGAGTGTTTGTGTTTCATCCGCGTCTTTTATCGATAAGCTGCGTAAGATGTAGTGGCGTAGAATGTACTGCAGCGATCATTCCGAGGAAAAATGTTGTCACGAGCTTTCCCAATCCTCATCATCACAGTATCACGACATTCATTTCTTCTTCCCTTCATTCCTTCCCTTCTTCCCTTACTGATTCATCCCTTCGCTGCTCCTTCATCTTCCCTCCTTCTCTCATCTCTTTCTTCCCCTCCTCTGGAATGTCACGATCGATCGATACGATGACTAGGATGCATCAGTCACTTTGAGAAAGTTGGACCGTGCTGCGCTTCTTTGATTAGTTGCTTTTCTATGTTTAGTTCCTTGTCGTTGTTTCGTTCAGTTGATCTTATCTGATCGGTGATCTTTTCCTTGCAGTGGCCCAGGATGGGCGTCATCACACTAAATGTGCTCTCGACGGAGAGAGGAACGAAGAAGACCATGCAGGTACGGTAGAGGGGTAGAGGGGTACTGTAGAATAGATATATATCGACCGGCCTGAAAAAAGTTTGAATGATCACGGAATTGGCGATTGTAGAAAGAACAATGCATAAATGGTTCGAGTTTCATGAGCACTCCAAGTTTCATTATTTGCGATGGTTGTCAATTCCGAGATGACATGTTCAACTAAAAGAATCGAGAATGTCTAAAAAAATTTAAAACATTTTCCCGTTCAGCTGGAGCCGTCGATGCTTGTGTTTGACGCGTGCAAGATAATCAGAGAGAAGATGGGACTGAACGACACCCAACGTGAGTCTGCTTTCTTTTATCCACAATATCACTTGAAATACTGGAAAAAGGATAGTAGAAACATGTGAATTGGTGATACGGCAATAATGTTAAAGTGCCAGAGAATGCATGGTTGTAATCTGATCCAATCACAGATGGTTTGTATAACATTCACAACTCCTGATCGCTACGCGCCTAGGGTGGTTCATGCATCTTTAGTAACATGAAAAGATCAGAGATCTTCGATAGCAATATGATCTTCTTTGTACCTTCAATTATAAGAATACCATTTATTGTGATTTCTCGCTGTATAGCGCGACAATAACACAAGGAAATATGCTCAATGTTATCCGCTAGTTACAGACTGTCATGAAAAAATTTCTCGATATTTTTTATGGGGTTCAAGGGTATCTGGTGCAACGCCAAAGGAATGTAAAAGCACGATAGAAGGGTCTATGAATTCGATTTATCTTTGAATTGATTTGCAGCACAAAATAATCGTTGTGATCCAACGAATTTTGTGTTATGTCAACTACATAAAAAATAGTCATACATGCTGCTAGTAATGATGATTAGGCTTTTCCCGTATAATTTCAATCAACATTCCCCCTTGTCATCTCACCCTCCTCCCATTCTCAGCATCGGACTACGGTCTGTTCCGGGTGGACGACGATCCGACTCGCTGTGTGTGGATGGAGAATGGACGGTCACTCGAACACTACCTACTCAGGAATCAGGTGTGGATGAGGGGTTGGTGATGGCCATCTCCTGGTTTCCAGTGAATTATTTGACAGGATTATTGACATGAGATAGGAGAAGCGGTGTTACAATGGATGATCATCTCTTGGGGCATTTGTAATCGGTGATTTGATGGACATTCAGGCGAGCATAATATCCAAACCAAAACCTACAGTACTACTCTTCTCCCATAATAATCAATCATCGTTGCAGGACACGATCGAATACCGTCGTAAGATGCGCAATCTGCGCGTGCGAATGCTGGACGGATCAGTGAAGACGGCGGTGGTGGACGAGAGTCAGCCAGTGAAGGATCTCATGCTCACCGTCTGCTCCAAGATCGGAATCGCCAACTATGATGAGTACTCCATGGTGAGCAGATGGGCTTGGTTGAATTCGGGTTTCTAAGTACCCATATTGGTGGTGGATGTGGGAATGAGTAATGGATGTTGTTTAAATTTTAAGAATAAAACCACGTTAGTAGCGGTGTAGAAAAAAAATTGTATTGACCACTATCGATTGCAGGTTCGCGAGTCTCCCAACCAGAATGGGCGCAGCACGATCGACTTGAGGACGGAGAGGGCGAAGACCGTCGATGGATATGGTGAGTGGATGAGGGGAGAGGAGTTGTTGTGAGTCAGCGTGTTGATGGAGCACCTGCAAATTATGCAAGAGAAGTCATCACGCGGATCAGAGTTTCGCAATGTGGATATGTGATGGGCATGCAGATCAAAAACTGATCGAATTGCGAAACCTTTGTCGTAAACGTTTTCTACTATCCGCCTACGACTTCATCTTTGATAGCCAACGGCAGGGGTAAGAGTTTCACAAGCAAGCTGGAGTCTTGTGAAATGTTTAGTGATTGCAACCCTCCTAACCCCCACGAGACATTTCTAGCGGTCGTCGATGATCTGATCCTTGCAGGCGGTAAGAGCGAGAAGAACATTCCTCTGTCGGGCACACTCGGAAGGAGGAAGGAGAAGAATATGGAACAGCTGAGGTGAGACGAGTGTAGTGATATGACATGTAGAATAGTAACGTAGAATCAGTAAGACAGTCTGTTGCAACTTTTCTTGATGCGTTCAAAATTGATTTTGGTTGTTCTCACGCCATTAAATTGCAGACAGAAGCTGCAGACAGACGAGGAGCTGAACTGGGTGGACCACGGGAAGACACTGAGGGAGCAGGGAATCGGAGAGGACGAGACACTGCTGTTGCGGTTAGTGAGGAGGAAGGAGATTTTAGTAGAAGGAACGTAAGGTTGAAGGAGTTGATTCGGGTAGTTGGTGTCATCGAAACAAGGTGCTGCCCTGTTTCGGAGTTGATACTTTCGATGACCAATGTTTGAATCGTGATAGACTGTAGAACTAGACTCAAACAAAAATATTATCGAATAATGAAAAAATGAGTAAACAAACCGTGAAGTCGGTGTCATCAATGTTTCAAGGTGCAATTGCGTTCCTGAGTTGGTATAAACGCTGGTTGATATGGCGTGGAGTAATGAGAGAAGAGCTCTATTTGTCAATAGGATAATGTTTGCAGTCGCAAGTTCTTCTACTCGGACACGAACGTTGACTCGCGCGATCCCGTCCAACTCAATCTCCTCTACGTCCAGTGCAGAGACGGAGTACTCAGGGTGAGTCGCCTCTCCCTCATCTATCATTCCCCGTCTCGCTTCTCATTCAAAGCTGTTCCGAAGTTCCTGAAGTGGTTTTTAGAGTTTTTACTTCAGTTACTAGCTATGTAATCGTGTTGGTGCAAGTAGTCGGACTTACATGGTGATGCTGCAACAGTGATCACGCAAGTTCTACTCGAAATGTTCTGCAGGGTCTGCATCCGGTGAACAAGGAGACGGCGACTCAGCTGGGCGCCCTCCAGTGTCAAGTCCAGTACGGAGACTTCCCCGAGAACAAACCCAAGTTCTATATCGAGTGAGTTTCACCGTAGGCTTTCAAGGCGATTTGGTGATACTGTAGCATTATGGAACTGCTGAGTTGTGGTAGATGACGATCAGATCATCCTGTCGAATAGGAACTCATTCATTCAATTGCAGTGGCCGCGACGTCCTCCCCAAGGAGTACGCGAAGAGCAAGGAGAACGAGAAGAAGGTCATCCAGGTGAGGATGATGTTTGTTCGATAAAAATGTTGGTGGTCAAATGTTTATCTGGATGTTCTTTCACTCGGATGGAACTGCAACTGTAGTTTTCAAAATCAAAATGTCGATCATAGCTGGTGATTGGCATAGCAGGAGAGATGCATTTCACTCCTGTGTTTCACATGCACCACTAGAGAATCGCATCTGAATCGCATGCGATTGCTCATACGTACGCTACATCTAAATACCGCATGCGTATTCAGTTGTACCGCGAGTTGATGGGGACGGGCGACCTCGACGCGAAGAGCAAGTACATCCATCTGTGCAGAGGACTCAACACTTACGGAGTCACTTTCTTCCTCGTCAAGGGTACGATACATTGAGTGATTACGGTAGAAGCTATCGAGAACTAACTTGAAAATCTGCAATGATACGGTGCAACGAATTACGGTAGTTGGGAATCGAGAACTGATCATATGCATTTCAGAGAAGCTGAAGGGCAAGAACAAGCTGGTTCCCCGTCTGCTGGGAGTGAACAAGGAGTCGGTGATGAGGGTGGACGAGAAGACCAAGGTACGGTAGAGGGTGGATCGAGAACTGATTGGGGGTTGCGTCATGATTATGCAATCAACGGACTCGTTGCAGGAAGTGCTGAAAGAGTGGCCACTGGAGCAAGTGAGGAAGTGGGCGCCCACGCCGAGGAGTTTCACCCTGGTGAGTTGGATGGGATTGTAATGTTAGATTCGAGTCTCACAGTTGGTACTAGTTCGATAGGTTTGAGCAAAATTAATTCAGCCCCCATGTAATGCTACGATATACAATTATAATTGTCGCGAAGGTTAGCAGACTAGTCACTAGCAGGTTTCACAGGGATTATGATAGAGGAGAGATGTGGCGTATTTCGATGATATCATGTGTGGTTCTCAATAAATAAAAACAATGCCTGTCAGGACTTCGGAAGCTGGATGGTTTCATGTTTGAGATTGGAGATTCCTGCCATTAGATGGTTTCACAAAACTGTGATAGAGCAGAGATGCTGGGATTTTTGATTTTACGGCCGTGGGCTTTAGCAAAACAAAATTACAGAATTAACATCAGGACATCGGAAAAGGACGTTATTGAATGTAAATTGATTTTTCCTACCACTTTGACGATTCAGGACACTTATGATAGACGAGCGCTGTGGTGGATCTCGATTCCGTCATCATCGGTTCTCTCCAAAAAAATAATTTTCTCATCTCAGGACTTCGGAGACTACGCCGATGGCTTCTACACGGTGCAGACTGCGGATGGAGAGAAGATCGCCCAGCTGATTGGTGAGGATTTCGATTGATTCAAGAAAAGCAATCCAGGCGATTCGATGACGCAAATCCTTGTTTAAAATGAACCAATGTGCTTCATTTCAATTCTATCAACAAACTGAATTGAGAACACTATTTCTTAAGCGCAGCACCAGCATTATGCTTGAACGTTTTTTCCAACAAGAAAATAGAAGAACATAGATGAGGCTGCAATTCTTGAGACCATCTTTCTCCCTCTCAGGTGGCTACATCGATATCATCATCAAGAAGAAGCAGATCCGCGATCATCTCGGAATCGAGGGAGACGAGGGATCCACCATGCTCGAGGACGTCGTCACTCCCGCCAGAGCTACGCTGGTGAGTGTGATAAGCGGATGGGACTGACAAGTATGATTGTGAGTATGATTCAGGTTTCACGAACCTTTTTTGTTTCACGTTAAATCGTGGATGTAGTGTTCCTTTGGTGTATACTTCAAAAATCATTCATTGCGTTTCGCTTTTTGCCTTCCATGAATAATTCATAAAATTATCGTACAGAATTCGTAGAATGTTTCATGCTCCACAGTTTCCTCTAAATCGCTAGTTCAGTGAGAATTCAATTCAGCCCCCATCTTTTGGCTAATAAGTTTTAAAACCTGTGTAATAACTTTAGAAAATGCAATCGATTACATCATATCAAAACCCTTCTCTCCATCAGGTCTCACACGGCACGATCGGCAGTGGGCAGCACGCGAGAGACGGCCACGTCGCCCTTCCCGGAGTGCTGCGATCCGCCACTGCTACGCCCCATGGATACGGTAAGTGGGGTACGGTAGCCCGAGTATACGGTTTATTTATTACGGTATGCGTTCGGTATGACGAGGAAAAAAATGAATAAATGGAGCGATCTCAGGCATCAACGGTGCGCAGTACGGCGCCGTCTCCGGTCAGATCATCAACCAGCACGTGTCCAGGGTGAGCGGAGCTGATTATCGATTGGTTTCTTGACATCTTGCTGATGTTGTGCATGACAAGCAAGAACAATGGTCAAAAGAGTAGAGAATGGGTGAAATTTCGTGTTGTGAGAACCCGGCAGTCTGGTGATGCAGGAACTGTTCATGAACATGTGCGGCGATGATCCATCGATGTCATTTCACCATGGTACTCATCCAAACCGAAATTGCTTCGTATAAAGAATTGGGCTTCGGTGCAATCGAGTTTTCATCTGGCCGGTTACGTTGAGGTTGCAGCAGGGTTTTATGGGCTTAGGAGATGAAATATGTTCGATTATTTCACAATTTTTCTCCAACCAACTATGCATTTGCTAGATCAGAAATTGATGGATGGAGTCGCACATGGCACTGCATCCCTTGCATATATCTCCCCAATCCGTGGAAGACAAATCACGTCCCTATTATTAGTGGTTGGTTGGTGTAAGGGGAGAAGGAGGAATTAGTCCCCCTTCCTCCCCTTCCTCCTGCTCTGAAATCGGAGATGATTGACTGAGTGAGTGCATGTTGTGTGTCCTTCCCCTCGCCCGCCCGATCGGGATTGGGCCTCGTATGGAAGAATGGAAGAGTACGGTGGGGAGGATACTGTAAGTGGAAGCAGACTCGTATGAGTGAGAAATCTGAACCCGCAACATTGTGGATGCAGCGATAGCATATGAACGCAAGTGGAACTTATTCCTCGATTTCATTTCCCCGTGGTGATCAAATTATTATTATTTCGAATGCTGCGATATTTCCTCGGAGCAACTGAAATTCATTAGTATAGATCCCTCGAATCGCCAGCCCACCAGTGCCTTTCACACCCCATTCACTCGACGAGCCACAGCCGTATTGGCCAGCCCATTCCATTCATCAATCCGATTCTTTCCTTCCGGAGGGAGGGAGTCAATTGAACGGATCTCCTTCCTCTCAGATGGAGGAAGGGGAGGGGAGGCTTCAAAGGGACCCATTATACTCACCTGCTCCCTCCTTTCCGTCCTCCAAAAGAGAGAAGGAGAGACTGAGACACACTACTCAAATGGAGTCCCGATTGTGTGGAGAGGCCAGGTGGTGGAGGGAGAGGAAAGGGGAGAAGGAGGACAGTGATCTACTGAATAATTTTCTCTCATTTTACAATGTTCTCTCGCTCGAGAGACTGTGCTAGAGAGATTTGAGAATTGAGAGATCAATTCTGCTAGAGCAGAGGAAGAAAGACGGAGGGAATGAATACGAGAGTGGTCGATGGTCCCTTGAAGGGGAGATTGAGACTGCGTAGATTGTGCCAGTAGCGAGAAAGTACTAACGAGAGTGCCTGAGAGAAGTGTGAAGTGAGCCTGTGATTACGAAGTCTAAGTCTAACTTTAGCCTTCCCCTTTCGTACTTTCGAAGTGCCTCTTCTTGAAGGATACTCGAAGACGTCTCTCTTTGAGAGGAGGATGAAGAGTGGAAGCAGAGAATGGCCTCACTCATCCATTCATGATTTCCCCCTCTCTTCTCCCTTCATGGCCCTCCATCCTACTTGAGTCGTAGAGGAAGAAGCCTGGAAGATGCTTCTGCCCCATCTCTCCCTATTCTCTCTCTCCATCCCTCATCTCCACTTCTTCCACTTGGTAGCCTCCCTAACGACAAAGTGCCCCCATCCTCCTCCTCTTCTTCTTCTTCCTCCATCCATAGTACTTATGAGCGAGGAGGAAAAACGAATTCGAGGTCCTCTCGTCGGCAATTTCGTGGGAGCCTACGTCCTTTCCTCCTCTCTCCTTCCCTCGTCTCTTTCCCGTCTCAACTCAATTCAGTTGTACTTCTCAGAGAGAGAGAGAGAGTACGAATCGGGGGTCGCCCCGCGGGAAAATTCAGTATTCACACTCAAAAGATTGAATGAAGAAGCGGATGCAAAGAGAAGGAGAAAGAAGGAAAGGAAAGGACGAGTGAATGAACTGCGACTGAATTTGATTGTAGTTGAGGACTACGGTAGATGGGAGAGGGAGGGGGATCAAGAGATCGTCGTGACCCCATTCGACCCCCTCTCCAAGTGTCTTCTTGCAGCCAATTCCCTCTGAATGGGTCGTCTAAGACCCTCTTTCCCCTCATATTTCAAGATGTCTTATGAGTGGATATAAAAGAGACGGAGGAGGGAAGAAGCCCCTCTCGAAGTTTGATGGGAAGATGGAAGAGAAGGAAGAGAGGAGGAGAGGAGGAGAGGAGGAAGAGTCCCATGAGGAATAGAGGAAGAGAGATGGTGCAGATTGATATGGAGAGGGGAAGGGAGAGGTCTCATCGGATGGCATAAATCAGTCCCGTCCCAGGGCAGGAAATGGGCTCAATCCAAGCCCCAATCTCCCCCAATCCGTACCCTCCAATCGGATAGAGAGATCGAGATGGATTCCTTCCCCCTCTTCTGCGTTAGCCTCCTCTTCCACACAAATCAGGATGGAGAGGAAGAAAAAGGAGGAGTAGTGAACGATGGTCGGTCCCTAGCCTCGCCTTGAATGGACGACTCACAGAATCAGACGAGTAAATGGAGGAAGTTAGGGAGAGGAAGAGAGAAGGCAGTGATTGAGTTGAGAAGAGACGAAGGAAGGGAGTGGATGACATGGATAGAAGATACAAGGAATGGAAAACAGTACACTGCAAGGGATGATGTCGCAGACTAAAGACACTGTAGATTAAAAAGAAGAATGGGAGATTAATTATCGATTGTTGCAGAGCCAGCGCGCCCACATCCAAGACCCGAAGGAGCGCGCCCAGCGAGCACTCATTGGTAAGGAGAGGGATGATCGATTGATTGATCGATTGAGAACTATCGTACCCGCCCTGTTCCCTGCAGGAACCATCGAGGCGACGATTCGCGCGGTGGAAGAGGCCGATGAGGAGATGCAGAAGGAACCGCACATCGAACTGCCGCGATTCCCCGATGATCCGGCCAGCAGAAGGTATAC
>LS495041.1:42069-64378 GCA_900490845.1 Pristionchus japonicus
TCTGTTTTCAACGTTGGAAGAGGGAAGAGAGAAGGGGGATAGAGTACAGTTAGAGGGAGAGAGAAGGGGGAAGCTCCATCCCTAGTTCTTTTTGCTGCTGTCGATTCTGCTTAGTCGATGCTCCATCTCTCTCTATTACTGCAGGGAGGAGAGGCAGAGGGAGAGGAAGGGAAGGGAAGGGAGGGAAGGGGAGGGGAGGGGAGGGGGGGGGATAGTGTAAAGCAGTCCTCATATCGGGTCTAGAGGAGGGATATTGACTGACCAGAGAGAGAAAGAGGAGCAGCTGCAGTAGAGGAGGAGAGGGGCAGAGGTGTGTTTGAGAGGGGAGGAAGGGTCTACCTTCCCTCCCTCCTCCTTCCCCTTCCCCTCAGTTTATGCCCCCGCAGGCATCGGAAAGGACGACAACCCATTCGTTTATTGTTTGGAGTAGGAAATGGGGAAAGAGAAGGAGGAGGAAGGGAAGAAGACGCAATCTCGAATTCTCCCCCTCCCTCTCCCTCGACTAGGCTTCCCCCCTCCCTTCCGTAGCAGATGTAGGAGGAAATTGAGAGTAGATCGAATAACAGAGCGAAAGTACTACCGTAGTTAAGGAGGGAGGGTACGGTAGCTGAACCTATCGATCGGGCCTTTGTTCTTCTCCTTCTGTTGAGTGGAAGCTGTTCATGGGGATGATCTCGGGAGTGAGAAGAGAAGGAGAGAGAGAGTGGCAGATGGGAGAGAGGAGGATGGCATACTTGAGAGAGGAGAGAAGAAGAACAGAAGGCATACCACGATCTGTCTGATTCTCTCCAATCCCCCACTCTCTCGTCCCTCTCTAACCTCCTCCTCCTCCCTCCAGATTAATGCAGCCTTCCTCCCTTCGGGATCACATCTGTCGAGAGAAAGCAGAAGGGGAAAAAGGGGGCCTGTGATGGAAAGGAAGAAGAGGTAGCCATGACTCCCCTTGCTGGTCCCCAACTCTCCCCCAGCCCCTTCCCTCCTCTCTCTCTCCCTCTCCCTCTCTGGTATCCATGGAAGTGTGTGGGAGAGTGGACTGAAAGGAGGCAAAAAAGGAAGAGGAGGAAAAGGGAAAGAGCAGTCGACTACCCGGGAATTATCGATTGGAGAAGTTGGAAGAGAGGAGAGGGCCGAAAGTACGGCCAGCTACGGGCCCAAATTGTTCCTCCCTCCCCTGCCCAATTCTCTCCTTTACTCTTTCCCTCTTCTCTCTTCTTCTTTTCGACAGCAACGGCCTCACACCCAATTGGATTGTTGTAGGGGAGAGGGGAAGGAGAGGGGGAAGACTGCCCCATTCCCCCTGGCAGGCTTCTCTTTCGGACTGGGGGTGAGGGGTAGAGGGGTCTGATCCTCTTCATTCCGAATGCTCTCTCGCTCTGTCTAGTTGGTGAGAGAGTACATGTTTGTGAGAGAGGCAGAGTCGGGATGAGACTAGGGGTCGGATCTGCTCTCTGCGGGTTGTATGGACAAGGGACGTCATTGGATCAAGAGAGAGGGAGAGGAGGGAGATGTGTGATTATGTTGCACATTCAATGGAGAGAAGGGAAGGAAGAGTCACAAAGGGAGGAACAGACAGGGGTCAGGATGGAGGATGGATGGATGGAGAAAGGAAGGAAGAAGCAGAGGGACAGGGAGGGTAATTGACCGGTCAAGCTTGGTTATCTCCCCTCTGGATCTGTAATAATGATGGGGTAGAGAGGGGGCGATGGCCGGTCAGCAGTCCTTCCCTTTGAGAGATGGAAGAGGAGGAGGAGGAGGAGGAGGAGGAGGAGGGGCCAGAGGGACGGTATGGTGATTAGGATGTGCCCACTGTGTGAATGAAGAAGAGGAAGGGTGATTGATGGGGTGCCAGAAGGGGTACGGTATCCGTTGGCTGAAAGGGGATACGGTCTGTCATTGCCCTCATCATCCATTCTTCTCTTCTCCTCTCCATTCTCCTCTCCTCTACTCTAACTGGCTCTCATTTCCGGTCAGATGGTGATCTGTGCCAATCAGTGAGAAGAGAAGGGAGGATATGGTCATTTAGAAGGATAGAGGGAGGAGGACTCCCTCTCTCCCTTCTCTCGACTGGCCTCCCTAATGACTAATTGTGGGCATTGTGAATGTGGTGATGAGGAGAAGAGAAGAGAAGGAGAGAAGCAAGAGAGAGAGAGAGAGACGAGAGAGAGAGAGAGAGAGAGAGAGAGAGAGAGAGACGAGAATACATCCATAATTGGGGGTTGTAGAGGCAGGAAGAGAGAACAGTGTGAAGGGATCAATGGATACGGTAGTAGATCAACCCCCTAATCAATCGATAATTGCAGTGCGAAGACGATCTCGTCAGCATGCCCCGAGCCGGAGCAAACCGAGAAAGTCATTCAGGTACGGTGAGAATACGGTAGTCGATGAAGAGTACGGTAGGATGGAGATGAAGGATCTTTCGTTGGTTCAATCATCATCTTGAGTTGGCACAGAGTGTGTTCAATAAAAAGCCCTTCTCTCTTCCCCATTCGAATGATCTTTATGGGCTGCTTTAATCGCCCTCCATCTTCCCTTTTTTCTCAATGTGTAATCGAAGGACGTGCAAGGTTTGGAGCCTGTGGTGCACCAAATCCGCCGCCCTTTCCTAATCATCGCCTATTGCAGTCAGCGACGAAGACAGCGTTCGCGACTTCCCAGCTGGTCGCGTGCACTCGCGTCGTCGCTCCCACCATCGACAGCGAGGCCTGCCAGCAGCAGCTGACGAGTGCCGCCAAGGAGGTACGGTAGACACACGAGGAGGATGATCGAGGACTGACTTATTAGAAGAGGGATACGGTAGGCCTGCGAAATGAGCGCAGCTTTACACACAAGGCTGCTCGTTTGTCTGGCCGGGGTCGTTATGAAGGAAGAGAGGGTGAGATTAAAAAGAGAGGAAGAGAGGGAGAACAGGTGGTCGATGGTCATAGAGAGGAAGGAAGAAGAAGCAGATGCGGAGAGTGAGAGAGAGACCACTCTCTCCATTCTACGTGATCTCTCGCTGTCTCTGACCGACGAGAGAGCATGGGGATTGGAGAGAGTGAAGCCCTGTTCAAAGGAGGACTCAATCGACCCTTTGAGAGTGGAACACAGGTGCATTGAGGATGGAGAACCCCCTATTGAATGGGAAATGAGGAGAGGAAAGAACCTCCACCTAGGACGCTTAGAGGATACGGTAGATCAAAGGGATCCTGAGAGAGGGAGATTACGGTAGATTGAGAGGCGTCAAGTGGGATCCCAAGACGGATTACGGTAAATGAGGGTGATGGATGGGGCTTTGTCTCTCTCTTCTCTTTCTCTCTCTAGGATGGGGGGGGGGGGTTCAGAGGTCTCGGGAGGGCAATCTATCGACAGATGGAATACAGATTAGATGGAGATGAAGAGGGAGGAGGAGATGGGATGGGAGGATGGTACGAAGAGGGTTGATGAATTGATTAGTGGGAGGTTCAAGATAGAATGAGTGGCGCCTGGGGAATTGAAGTGATCGGTGGGTACGATGACTGAAGGTTGTGTTAGAATGTAGAATGAGAAGGAATCACTGGTGGTGTGATACGGGAAGTGTGAGACACGGATGTGTCTTGAGATACTCTTACGGTTGATACTTCCACGATCAGTCTCCTTTCCCCACTTTTCCCAACTCCGATCTCTGATGTCCCCTCCCTACATACATTTGCACATATTGGATGGTGGCAATCTCTCGAGGGATTCATTTGGGATGCTGCCCTTTCCTCCCTTCTCTCTCGACCCTCTCTCCCCTTCCCTCCTTCCACTTTCGCTCCCTCGTTTTTCCAATTGGTCGCACGACTAATGAGAAACTAATGTATTTCCTCCCGTCCAATGGCGTAGACGATGTGGAAGTGGAAGAGAGGGAGGAGAGGGAGAGGAGATGTCTGGTGGATGGAGTTGGGTGTGGTAGAAGGGAGACGTCAACTGAATCAGCGTTTGAAATATCGAGGGAATGATATAGACACAGTGTAACAGAGATATGCCTAGTGGAAATTAAAAAAAAACTAATATGTTGGTTTCAAGAACATAAAGAAGAGCAAATTGGTGACGGTGACATAGAGGGAGAAATACAGAACGAGTGAAACTCAATAGTATTCGGAGATCCATTCATCTCTCCTTCTCGCAGGTGGCTCGCTCCGTGGAGCAGCTTCTGCACGACGCCAACGGCGCCTGCCAGTACGACCAGAATGTCGAGCAGGCTAGGAGGAATCTCGGAGATATCCATACTGCCGCCAGGTACGGTAGTGGTACGGTAGAGAGGAGGGTTACGGTAGATAAAAAGAAAGAGTAGAGAATTGATTGCAGACAAGTGACGACTGCACTGGACGGCCTGCTCGGCCACATCAAGACCAACCCCAAGCTGAGCAGTGTGAGTACAGGAGGTGGTCTTTGATCTTTGGAGGGAACGGATGTGTTATAATTTTATTTTTCCCAGACAAAACACTGCATCTCAGTTATCGCTGTGAGAAACTATGCGAAATTATAGTTAAAGATGGTAACTCGAAGTTTGCCTGGTGAAAGTGTTAGGAGAATATTGAATTTGGTTGAAACCAATGCGGCAACCTTATCGGCCAACAGTGTGAAACTCAATGAAGACTAGTTCACACAGCGCGAATGCACCTAGATGGGAGGAGTATCAATGATGCATTTGCAGGAGACGAACCAGTACTCGGACGAGTACGAGCGTCTGCTCCGCTCCTCCAATCAGCTGATCACCCACCAGGGACCGAGCCAGGAGTTGGTGCGACACGGAGAGAGGGTGAGCTATCGATATTGGAAGATAGGGACCGAATGGGACGAGAGGTTTACTGAATGGGATTTATTAAAGACTGTGGAATAAATTGTGGTGTTCGAGTTGGTATGGAATATGAGAGGTTGATGAGACCTATATTTCATGAGTTCATTTTTTATCTACCGAATTTACCGTGTAACGGAATGGTGGAGCATCGGTAGACTATGTGGGAGCGCTGAAACGCTAAAAGCCTAGTTAGACATTTCTGCGCATGAAGTCTAAAATTATTGTTCAATTATTTGCAGGTGATTCGTCACTCGCAGATCCTCGTGGAGGAGTTCGAGAGAGAAGCAGATCAGAGACCAGAGAATAGACAGAGACTGCTCGATGCTGCCAAGAGAGTCGCCGATGCCACCTCCACTATGATCGATGCCACCAAGGTACGGCAGCAAAAGGTGGATACGATAACTTATCGATCTCTCTGCAGGAGGTTGAGTCCCGACCGGGTGCGACTGACCGCGAGATGGCCCTTCGATCGGCCGCAGAGAGACTGCAGACTGAGACCAGCGCCGTGACCCACGACCAGCAGAGCGAGAGGTACGGTAGATTGGAGAGTACGGTAGGAGTACGGTAAAACAATGGTATTCGATTTCAGGACGATGCACCAGCTTGAGCAGGCAGCCAAGCAGGTGGCGTACAACGCCACTCAGACCATCGCCGCTGCCTCTGCCTGCAAGGTAGGTCACGACAGTACGGTAGACACTCCCGAGAGGAGGATTACGGTAGTATACGGTAGATGCAATCGATCGGAAGTTCCCACAGCTTGAACCACAGCTTGAACCCCACCCCGCATCTTGCCTTGCTTGCTAGCACAGTCCCCATCACACGCAAAATCCCACTCCCCCGTCACTTTGGCTCGTTGATCTTTGATCTCTCTCAATGCACTACACCACGAAGGAAGAGAGGGCGCGCACTCGCTAGTTAGGTGATGTGTTCAATGGTGCGAGGATTGGTAAACGTCGTCCAGTCGATGGTGTAGTAGCTTGGTGCATGTGTCAGGAAGCGCCGCCTCCGCCCGCGCACGGTCGTCGTGTGGAGACTACCGTAACCAGGACGACGAATCAGGAATCGATGGAGGGTGGAAGGGGAGAGTATAGAGTGAGAGTGGAGAGAGCAGCCCCTCCCCCAGTGATTGAGCCGACTCGAGAGACGAGAGTAGAGAGGACGATGACCCCGAGAGGAGATATCGTCACGACGACTACCATCTCGGAGACGAGACAGGCCGATGTGGGGGATGTGACCAGCTATGGACAGGGAATGTACAGGAACATCCAGATTGGACCGGAGGGAACCACAGTCACTACGACCACTCAGAAGAGTGACGAACAAGGAGTGAGGGATGTGATGACGAGTGTGATGAGAGGAGCTGCCCCCGCCTATGCATCCATCCCTCCATCCACTCATAAGACGACGTCCTCTTCGATGGAAGGAGAAAGAGTGATTGGAGTGAAGAGAGAAGAGGAGGGAGTGAAGAAGCCAAGGTTAGAAGAACAGAAGAGGGAGAGGAAGGAGGAAGTCGAACAGTTGCTTGTCGATGAGGAGCATACGGTGTATACCGTACCCATCGGAAGGACCTAAAGAGGGAGTACGGTAGCCCCATCCCATCCCATGTGAGAGAGAGAGAGAGATTGACTGTATAGTATAGACGAACGAAGATAATAATCACTGCCAGTTTATCCATATTTCTTTCGATTCATTTTGCCCTGATGCTTTAGCTTGCTTGAATCATGCTTTCGAACTTGCACTTTTTCCACGTCATTTACTGTGTTTTCCCTGTTTGAAATCAAAGTGAGAGATATCGATCTAGTTTGCTATGAAATGAGTGCCACATATTATCCCCCAATTATTCGATGCAACTGATTCGATATGAAGTGTAATTGTATGAGAAGGACCTGGAGATACCACACACAAGGGAAATGAAAGGAGATACTGGGGCTATCATTCCTTCTTTCATTCTACACGTCTTTCGTCTCTCCAGTCTATCTCGGCTTCCCCCTCTTCTCGGTATTGGGACTACTGTGAAAGGGCAACGAGAATAAGAGAGAGGAGAGAGAGAGGGAGGGAGGATTAGGAATGCACATTGTACTAAGGAAGAAGGAGGGATGACATTGTCGGCCACCATGCATACTCAATCAGATGGAGGAAGAAGAGGGAGAAGGAGGAAAGGGGGAGGGAGAAAGAGGGGGAGGGGGGGGGGGGTAGATCAAGGGATCGAATGGAAGAAGAAGAGGGAAGGCAAGTGATAGCATGTGAATGCAGTGAGAGAGATTACTCTAGATTAGGAGACAGGCTAACAGCTCCCTCACTGCTTTATCTGCTTTTCCTTTCCCTTCTGTTCACACCCGCACACTTCCAATAAAGATTGGCTAGACTCTAACAGTGAATGGCGTATGAATGATGCAATCGAATGGACTGAATTGAGTGTGCGCTCTTCCCTTCGCTAAAAAAGTGGTGTTCGCAAAAGTGCCAGAGAGATCAAAGATCAGAAAAGAAACGAAACGATTTCAGGTACCCAGAAATGATTTGAATGAAAAGAAGCCTTTTGCGAACACCAAATTTGTTCGTGACAAGCTAATCCCTCACTGCTTGAGATTACAGTAATATGCGGGAATCGGTTACAGTAACCAGAGTGTGATGCAGATTCACTAACGATCGCTAACTGACTCTATTTGCAGCAACTGATCGAGTCGCATACGGTAGTGGAGTCGCTGGTGATGGAGAGCTCCCAGACCGGAGATACCATGCCGAGGTGAGTATCGATTGGTGGAGAAGAAGTACGGTAGGGTTACGGTATCCGATTGCAGACTGATCTCTTCGATCCGCGACAGTCAGAACGCGCAGACTGCATCGGACAAGTTCCGCGCCCAGAGCAGACTCATCAGAGACTCCCATGTGGTCAGTTACGGTGGAGTACGGTAGCTGATGGTATCGATCTCATTGTATCGGCTATTGATTCTCGAGTGGGTAGAATGGACTAAATTGATCAGTACTCGGATCTAGCTGTTACATAGTGGATGTGAAGCACGCACAAGAGTGGTCCCACTTGATAGAAACTCAGTCTTGAGAGGAAGAATGTACTACCGACCCTACCACCGGTAACAACGCTACCGTATTCACAGGTTATCGAGCCGGCTACGCGACTCGTCGACGTGGCCAGAACTGCCGTGGTGCACGTGCCTGAGCAGGTACGGTAGGAGTACGGTAGAAGGAAGTTACAGTAACCGAGTATCGATAACTGATTTCATTTCGTCCTTGCAGCACATGGCGTCCAACCTGCAGCAGTCGTCTCAGCAGCTGAGTGAGAGTCTGAGCGAGATGAGAATCGCCCTGAACAACGCACAGCAACTCAACTTCAGCCAGCAGTTGGTGTACTCCGAGGAGCTGATCAAGGTAAGGGTGATCAAGGGATTATAGTGGATGTGCGATATGGTCAACAACAATTGACCGGCATTAGGAACTGAAAGCTATGTGTAGGAATTGCAGCGCGAATCATGCGTATTTTCGATGTTTTGGCAATTTTTTATACTTTGTTTCTGTCTTATCGGTCTCCGTTCGAAGTGTGTCACTATATGTGGCGATTGAAACCATTATATTGGGTCTGACGATGGAATTGTTTCTAACTTCGAATCCGATCAGGAACTGGACGCGGAGCTGCTGGAAGTCCAGCGGGCGGCGATCGCAGGCAGACTGCAGCCACTCCACGCACACGAGACCACCCACACTGCCACCTCCGCTCTGATGGGAGGAGTCAGACAGGTAGGCATTCGATCCAAAAATTAGTTATTATAGAAAAGATAGCTATGAGAAATTGGAGGATACGTATTCTGGTGAACTTGAAAGGATTGTGAAGCGAGAGAATGAAGGGTCGGTTCGCAGGTCGGTTCGACGCTCGCTCAGCTGGTCTCTGCAGCGATGACCCACGACGGGCAGCACATCGGAGCGTCTGCGGTGGAGGCTGCACAGGTAAGGTAGGGGGTTACGGTAGATTCAGTACCCCGTATCTTGGAGAGCGAGGGATGCAGTTGATACAATGCTATCGATTCTCTGCAGGCCCTTCGCACGTTCACGGCGGCCTCTCGATCGGTATGCGCGACAAGGAGAGACGTGGATCTAGATACGTGAGTGATCTGCGAAGAGAGGGATTATCGATTGATTAGATGGGGATGGGGCTAGAAGGATTAGTGCTGCAACGGGCGTTGAAGTGCAGATGGAATTAATGCAACTGATTTGAATCGGGTCACTAATGAAAAACACATCATAAATGAGAAATGTGCATTTTCGACTAGGAGACCTGATGCTGCAACGGGTTGTCAAGTGCAGAAGAAGTTGTCTCTTTCAATAAGAGAGCTTTGTTCAGTGGAAACAAGTTACAACATTCGAAAGAGACTGGCTTCGAGAGAGGTTGCTTGGGGTAGGCAACTTTGTGCGGCTGGGTGCGCTCAAGTGCAGAAGTTGCTTGCTGGTTCAATGAGAACTAGTCAGACAATATAATCCACTCATTTAGTTTCATCGTCTCTGCTCGTTCGGTGGTGCACGATGCGGGAGGAGTGTTCGATCGAGTGAGAGAGGACGCCAATGCCACCCATATGGCTGAGGCTGCACGATTGGTGAGTGATGGGATGATCATATTCACAGTATCGTGAGTACCGAGAGTATTGTTCAAGTAATGGAAGAAGTAATTGAACAGCAGTGCTGTTGAGAGTGGAAGAGGTGCTAATGTAACGTGCAATTGACAGGTCTCGACGTCTCTCCGTCAATGCGTCGCGTGCATTCCTCAGCATCAGCACATCGAACAGGCCATCAACCAGATCAGGTGAGGGATGGGGGTTTAAGATTGACAGGGAAGGGACTATCAAATGGGGATAAGCGCGGAGCAGGTAGTGCGCTGTTGAGACATGGATACACATTGTGGCAAAACGCTTCTTACAAGTTAGACTGTGATGGGATTGAAAAATTATCAAGATCGCATCAAATGACGGAAACTTTGAAGAGTTATCATGAGCAGCTGAAACAAGCAACAACTGGATGTTGAAACAATCCTCTCTTCAGGACGATCTCCGCCTCCTCAACCGTCCGTCAGCCGGACATCCGTCGTGCGGCCTCCTCTCTCGCAGCCGCCTCCTCCGATCTGGTCGTGGCAGTGAGGGCCCCGCAACACAACGAGAGCGTCAACGTATTCGTCAATAGCTACACCGACTTCCATACCGCGGTTAGTTTACAGTTATGGGTTGAGAAAAAAAGAGCCATTCTATTGAAAGAGGAAGATGGATGGGATTTAGAAGTGAAGCTGAAACGAGAGAGTGTGAAGTCGAAGTTGTTATTTGGATTTTTTTGCAAAACGAACCCACCGTTAAAATTAATCGAATCAGACATTCGTGCGGAATCTTAAGAGAGATGTGGATCAGGAAAGTGACTGGCCGAAACGTCAAATCTGTTCCTTGCAGGTGATGGCTGGTCTGCCGGCAGTGGCCGATCGAGAGGCGAGGAACGAGAGTCTAGAGTATCTTGAGCAGGCCAGAGAACAGGTGAACAGATGGAGGGGGAAGGAGTTGAAGTTTACAGTGGAAAATACCAAAAGAAATCTGTTTGTCACAAGGAAAACAAGGTAGAAATGCGTTGCAGAGAGCAGATAAGTAAATCAAGTTTTCCAAGTGTGCAATTACTCTTCGTGCGATATGCTAAAAATAATCACGAATTTTGAATCTACTTTTACCAGTACGAGCGATGCTGCAGAGTGCAAACTTGAAACTTCGAATCTGAGAGAATGCAATGAATTGTTCCTTCTCCTTTACTAAGAAATATCGTTCAGGCAGTGGAGGTGCTCTCTCGTGCGGCAGTGGTTGCATCGGACCGTCTCGACCGACCCGACCCGTCCCACCAGCAGACTCTCTCCACCACCACCAAGCAGTTGACTGAGACTGGTGAGGGATGGTTTCAGGGATCGTATAGAGGCTGGCGAATTCAGTTCATGCCGCTTTGATGAAATAATCTTTCTTTTAAAAAAACAGTATGCTCTGATGATCGTTGATATTGCAGTCTCGCTGATCGTGGAGAAGGTGACAGAAGTGCATCGACCATGGGAGACGGAGTGCGATGCCGCACTCAGGCAGATTCAGGTACGTGAGAGGGTCTCTTGTGAATCATTTGGAGAAACTCACTAGGGAGAAAGATGCCGCGCAGAACATATTTCAGTGCTAAAGCTCGAAAGATTGCAGTGTATCCTCTCTTACCTTTTCCAAAAAAAAACGATTCCTCTAACCAATAGAAAAAAGGTAGATAGGTTGAATGAGAGTTCGGTAGAAGATATTGATTGATGGATTGTATCTTTCTAGTCGGTTCGCCATCTGGTCGATCAGGCCTCTCTGCCCGTCAACGACGACTCGTACTTCGGAAGTCTCGATAAGGTGAGATTCGTTGATTTTATTGGAAATGTACTAGCAAGTTGCTGACAAGTTGCTTGTGAGATTCTTTTGCTGTTGATTTTGCTCGAGTTTATACTGAAGACAGAGTAATTGGAAAAGTCGATTGACTAGTTGTGTCACTTATGCGGCACCAATCCCTCAACAGCTAAAGAGACTATTCTTTTTCTTCTGAAAAAAAAAACAACGACAATGATTTCAACAGGCAAATGACTCCTAATATTAGTCGAGTAACAATAATTCTCCAGGTGACGGCTCACTCTCGTTCTCTGGGCGAGGCGATGACTGGCATTGCGAAGAATGCGAAGCAGATGGAGAATGGAGGACACGAAGAGACGCAGAGATTCTGCCATTCTGTGCGGTGAGTGGAGGGTGGTTACGGTAGGGTATACGGTAGAACAATAGAGTACGGTATCTCCTTTACAGCCAATCGGCGGACGCTGTATGCTCTCTCGCTGAGGCTGCGGCCCAGTCGGCCTACCTGGTGGGAGTCGCCCACCCGAAGAGTGTGAGGTGAGTGATGAGGGGAGAAGGGAAGTTGGATACAGCTTGCGCAATCTGATATAGAACGAGGATTTCATCTATGAATTGCTGTGGAAGCCATGCTATTCGTGTTATTGAACCCTGGTACATGTGCTCTCCTCCTTCCAGAGGCCAGGCTGCCCTCGTGGACGCTCCTCGTCTCCATCGATCCGCTGTCCTCGTCGTGCAAGCATGCGATAGAATGGAGAAGAACAAGGGAGACAGAACCGCTATCCTGGAGGTATGGTAGAGATACGGTAGTGCATTGATTGATAGAGTGGAGTACAGTAACTGATTCCGCTCAGGACCTGAACGACGTGGCGAAGCACACCTCGCTGATGGCGTCGCTGTGCAGAGAAGCGAGTGATAGGACGACCGCCGTGACCATGAAGGTAGGAGTTTTTTTGCTGGTAGCCAGAATAGTACTGAATGTAGACTAGAGAGTGGATGATATGGGAATAGTGAATCACCCAGAAAACTTTTTAGTGTATGCTCTCAATTTTCAGATTTTGATTGTGTAAGAATTTACAGTACTTCCATCCCAGTGCTGATCAGCGAAAAGAACACGTAGGAGGGGTGGAACATCGAAGTTGTGGGTTACTTGGATGAAGGTTCTCTCCTATTCAGAAGCAGTTCATCAACGAGGCGGCTCAGCTTGCGACGAAGACGAGCAATCTCTTCAAGAGTGCCAATGCTGTCGATGAGAGACCCACGAGGTGAGGGGGGAGGAGAGGATGAAGGGGTTGGGATGGGCTAGATTAGGAAGTTCTGATTCGCGTTGCAGCGTTACTTCATGTGAGAAATTGTATCTATACTTCGATTGTACTTATGGTTTGACTCGAAACAACATTCTGTGGAATTTTAGGATGCAGTGTCTTGTTATAGGAGTAGTTGAAGGCGTTTCTTTGATTATGTTTGCATCTTGTAGCGAATAAAATGAAAAAAAAAATCTAACTTTCACGCTTGCAGCCAGGACTCCTTCTCTGCCTGCTCGACGAACGCGCGCGAGCTGCGTGAGACAGTGCAGTCCCTCATCCAATTCGTGGAGAGACCCGACTTCGCCCCGAGACCCGCCGCCATCTCCCATGAGGGAAAACAGGCACAGGTATGGGTATGGAGGGGTGGACTGCGGATAATCGAGTCCTGATCGCGTAAAGGGAGATATGGTGTGGGTGAAACGATGAGAGAAGGGAGGGTTCAGCTGTGGTAGAAGCTTTTTTTTTTGTTTGATCAGATATGCTTGGTACAAATCGAGGCTCGATTGCGTATCGGCAAATATGGGATTGGTGAAACGCATAGGAGATGGGTGTTTGGAAACATGAAAAGAACTGATTCATAAAAAAAATTCCAGATCCCGGTGCTCACTGCGACCAGAAGAATGCTCGACGCATCGGCTGAGATGATTGGGTAAGAGGAATTATCGATTTTATCGTGTGCGATTGATAACTGATTCATTGATACGGTGCTCCCAATCGATATCTGATTTATTTCCTTCGCAGAACGTCGAAGGTTCTCGCCTCTGCGCCCAGAGATGCAGCCACCTGGCAGAATATCGCCGGCAATTCGAGGGTGAGTGATCTTTGATCTTTAGACTCTCTGTTTGATCTGCCTGAATACGATAACGGCCGAGTGGTCATATGAATGACTGAGCAGAGTAGAGAGAGAGGGAAAGTTGACACCTAGCCTGTCCCTATGTCTGCACTCACTGAATGGAAGAGTGGATGGAGTTACCGAATAATTGGATAGCATGGGTAATGAGAGGTCATGCGGAGTGGGGGAAACGGGGTAAAGAGGAGGAAGTGAAGCGATTGGGGGTTATCGGAGATAATCAATAAATTGTAGGATGTCTCGGAGTCGATCAAATCTCTGGTGGCAGCCATCAGAGACGCCGCCCCAGGACAGGCTGAACTGGACTCGACCATCTCGAGATTGGAACAGGTGAGAGGAGATGGTCTTTCCGTTAGACGAAAATGCTATTGAACTGTTGGATATTCGCATGTTAGGAAGAGCGGATGTGGCACGAAAGTGACAATTAGGAGTGGTTGCGATATTTCTTGTTTGCAAGTGAGAGATGGGCAAATTTTTTTAGCTAAGCTAGAATCAGACAATTGCTGATCGGAATTTCCGAGTTCTTTGGAGACATGGTGTGGCACAAAATCAGAATGCCGCATGACCAATTTGTCCCTTGCAGCTGATCCAGCAAGTGGAGCGTCGCGAAATGGACGCCGTCGGATCCCATCCCAGGTAGGAGGGGAGTACGGTAGTTATCGATTCATATTTGATGTGTGTACTGTAGTCAAGAGTTTACGGTAGCGGTGCATTATCGATCTCCTCGCAGGACGACGGTGACCTCCGAGAAGCTAGTGCACCAGCAGATCATCCACGGCACGCAGTCGCTGTCGGAGAAGGTCGAGGGACTGAGGACGGCCGCGTGCAGCAAGGTGAGAGAGGGGCGATCATTTGAAGTGATTGGGGATTCGCGATCGCAGACTTACTGATGGGAAGTGAATTGTTAATGATTGAATTGCAACAGATGTGCTTTGCATCTGTTTTGGCCAGAACGAAAGTCCCAAATATTGGTGAGGACGAAATTGTGCAAGATATCAGGTAGAGGCGCAGCACGAAAAGGAAGGGTGATCGAGTGTAGCAGATTGTGTTAGAGAGATAACAACAATCTTCCTGCAGGGCGAAGAGCTTGCGGCTCGCGTGGAGGAGCAGTGGAACATCACCCATCCACTCGTTACCGCGGCATGCGAGGCTGCTGAGGTGAGCGAAGGGGCTAGGATGATTTAGTCATCCGATGTAGTGGCGGATGCATGGATTTGAGAACTTTACGCATTCGATTGGTAGTTTCAACAATATGTGATAGAGTGCATCATGTTGAAGTAGGCAATGACTACGAAGATTAGGAGGAACAAAATATTCTGATTGACCGTGCAACAATACTTGCAGTCCTCCTCGGACTCTCGCACGCAGACAGCTCTATTCGAGCAGACGAAGACGGTGATTGAGGCAGAGATGGAAGTGATGAGAAGCGCCAAGGAAGCAGGTGGAAATGCACAGGTGAGGGAAGACCGCTTAGACAAGGGGCATTGGGGATGCGATGGTGCTTCATAGATGGAACGAAGGAAGTGTGACTAATAGGAAGTGAGTGTGTGAGATTTAAAAAAATCATGTTTCACCCGATCAGTTTATTGTTTCTGGGGGAAGATATATAATAATTGTGTTATCTACAGTCAATGATAACAACAAGTACGAAAATAAATCCAAATAATCTCAGGCCCGCGACGCTCACCAGCGAGTGGAGGAGGCGACTGCCCTCTACAGAGAGGCACTCGGAGATATGAACTCATTCGTCAATCGACTATCCTCTGAGAAGGGTACGGTAGTGGGATCACTGTAGACTGATCGATGTTTACCGTACTCCCATTCCAGGCGTGACGCACGGAATGGTGGAGACGATCACTCGATCGATCGCCTTCACGGACGGAGCAGTCGCAGGCAGAGGACACGACGCAGAGAGATCCGTCGCCGATGCACACACTAAGTGAGGATACGGTTGCGCTATCGATACGACGACGAAGGGATTACTGTAGAGATACGGGATTCTAATCAATCGATTCCCAGCATGACGATGTATCTGGAGGAGATTCGTCGCACGGCCTCCGATCTTCCTCCTTCTGCTGTCGAAGATCTGCCCGCCCGCTCTCTCCATCTGTCGGAGACGTACAAGAAGTTGTCTGTCGAGAGTCATAATGTGAGTGAGCAATTACGTAGGAATGATGACGCTGAAGGAAAAGTTTGAATAGTGATGATGCAATGAATCATCCTTCATTCAGGCGATCCTGCTCTCCTCCCCCGAACACGCGCAACGACTGAAGGTTGCGGTGCAGAGACTCGGATCGGCATGCATCGATTGCGTCAAGAAGGTACGAATATATATCAATTTCTGCACGTATAGGAACCAGCTGAATTCGAGTTTGAGACATTTGCCAAGTAGGCTGGGAATTGAAAGTGAATGATTTTAGCTTCTCATGCTCTCGAACAAAATCGAAATGACATATTCCGTTCCCTCTCAGGTCGGCACTCGCACCGCCCATCCGACGGATTCGATGGCGCATCGTGATATGAACGAAGCGTCGATGGAAGTGATCGAGAGAGTGAGAGAAGTACTCGCGGCACTGCATCAGGGTGAGTGGAGAAAGAGGAGAAGTGATAGCGAACCTGGAGAATTTGAGTTGGTTGATTTGGACAAATGGTAGAGGAAATGGAAGTTATCGAATTGTCAGGTGATTCTTGGGTTGTGGGGATCGTTCATAACGCCTGAAAAATGAATGTCTTCGATTCTACTCTGGGTTGTTGTACTTCAAAAACACTCAATATCTCCCACTCACCCTTTCTCCCCTCACAGGTTCAAAGGGCACGCAGGCGTGCATCAACGCGGCCAACACTGTCTCTGGCATCATCGGAGACCTCGACACTACCATCCTATTCGCCACTTCCGGCAGTCTCCACGCCGCCGGAGCCCATCCCGGAGATTTCACGACTCATAGGTACGGTGGATGAAGGGGTTACGGTAAGCGGGGTGTGGTATCGATTGGTAGATCAGGGATTGAAGGTTTCGGTGTTGCAGGGAGGAGGTGATCAAGACGGCGAAGGCGCTCATCGAGGACACGAAGGCACTCGTGGCCGGAGCGGCTAGTAATCAGGTGAGAGAGTGATGAAAGAGTGAAAGAAGGAACTGGCATGTCGGAAAATGAATTAATTCATGCAGCAAATGTAGTTGATGGAGCGAGATGGTTATTTGGTGATGAGCGAGTCAGAGAATCACCGTTTCATCGCAGGAACAACTGGCCGTGGCCGCGCAGAACGCAGTCCGCACGATGGTGATGCTGTGCGAGGTGGTCAAGACGGGAGCACTCTCCCTATCGGCAGATCACAACACCGAGGCACAGGTCAGGTTGTGATTGCTATGGCTACTATCCTCAGGTTGCGATCACTAAATCACTCTAATTTAATTCCTGCAGGTCTCGGTGATGCATGCGTGCCGCGACGTGGCCGCGGCCCTCTCCCTCCTCATCCACGCGACTAAGAACGCCTCTGGCAAGTCACTCAAGGACCCCGCCATCGACAAGATGAAGTTCGCGACGAAGGTACGGTAGAAGGGAAGGGAGGATCGAGGACTGAGTGTAATATTGCAGACGATGATCTCGAACGTGACGTCGCTGCTGAAGATGGTGAAGAGTGTGGAGGACAGAGAGCACAAGGGAACACTCGCACTCGAGGCGGCGGAGGAAGCCATCTACCAGGAGATACAGGTGAGAGAGGGAGGAGGGAAGAAGCCGTTGAAGGGACTGATGGATGATATTCGATTAATTGTATTGTGGATAGTGATTTATGCTTTACTATTTCGAATGGTTCACAGTTCCTGAAACTGATCCAATATAACGCGATTGCAGAAGTTCGAAATGGATGCTGGCGAGGGCCCCTCATCGATGGCCAACGAGGCACCCGTCTCATCGGAGCATCTCATGAGAGCCACCCAGGTACGGTAGGGAGAAGAGGATACGGTAGATGTCGATTGATAGCTACGATAAGTTTTTCCCTTCTCAGGGAGTGACTGGCGCGGCTACGAAGTTGGCAGGCGTCGGCTCGTCCCTCAACCAGGAGGACGCAGTGGCAGCAGCCAATCTGGCCAGAACCGCTGTGAGGTACGGTAGAGCAGTATGCGATTGATGGAGGATTACGGTAGGATGGATGGAGTATCGATCGATTGCAGTGAACTGCTGCGCACGACGCGCGTCGCAGCGTACGAGACGGAGACGGCCGAGGCCAAGTTCAAGACGATCAATGCGGGAAGAGAAGTCGCCATGCAGGTACGGTATACCGTAGTTCGCTGTTTATCGAGGACTGATTGAAATATTCTTCACATTTCTAGTGTTTCATTAAATCAGTCTGGTGTTTCATGTTGCCTTTATTTGGCAGTCTCATACGAGGGATTCAATCATTCGCATGTTCGGCTGTAAACAAAAACTCTTTTTATTGAGTGAGTTGGGTTGAAAGAATGTAGGAGTACAGTGACTATGTTGATTGCAGGTGCGCAATCTGATGCGTAGTGTGCACGGAGTGCTTCGAGTGTCGGGAGGAGACGCCAGAGGAAAGGAGGCACTCGTCGACACGAGCAGAGCACTTGCTAGGGCACTCAAGGACCTCACTGCTTGCTCCGAGCTGATCAAGAATGAGGTATACTGTAGACCCAGTCTAACTCCTGATCGACAACTGACTTTCATCCTTCAGATGTCGCAAGAGCTGCACGACCCGCTGGAGATTGCGGAGAACGAGTTGATCGGAGCAGCAGTGGCCATAAATGCAGCTGCTGTGAAGCTGGCCGAGCTGCGACCGAGAGAAACGCAACAGGTACGGTAGAATGGGGTTACTGTAGAAAGAGGAATACGGTATGGAGGAAGGTTACGGTATCGATTTATTGCAGCGAGTGAACGAGAACATGACATTCGATGAGACGATCCTCTCTGCCGCCAAGTCGATCACAACCGCCGTCGCCACGCTAGTCAAGGCGGCCAGCGATGCACAGAGGGAACTCGTCGCACAGGGTACGGTAGATGCAGAAGGAAGAGTGATCGAGGACTGAATCTTTCCTCTTGTAGGTCGCTCCTTTTCGCACCAGAACGGTGGCGGAAAGGTGTCGCAGGATTACCAGTGGTCGGAGGGACTCATATCGGCTGCGAGGTGAGAGGAGGATTACGGTAGTGGTGTGGTGCAAGCCGGCGTTTCAGATTCGTCGCCGCCGCAGTGCAACAGCTGTGCGACGCGGCGAACTCGCTCGTGCAGGGACAGGCCAGTGAGGAGAAGTTGATAGTCGCCGCCAAGCAGGTACGGTAGATGCACGGAGGAGGGAGATCGAGAACTGTCTTTATTCCAGGTTGCTTCGTCTACTGCACAATTGCTCATTGCGTGCAACGTGAGAGCCGATCAAGGCAGTCAGGCGAACAGGAGACTCCAGGTACGGTAGTGTTACGGTAGCAAGAGAAAGAATGAAGAGTACGGTAGATCATTGTCATTTTAGGCTGCTGGAGCCGCAGTGAAGTCAGCGACCGAGAGACTGGTCGGAGCAGCGAGACAATCGGTGATTGAAGACGAGAGAACCATCGTGATCTCGGAGAGACTCGTGTCGGGAATAGCACAGGTACGGTAGTTTATCGATTATCGATCGATTGATCAAATGTCAATTGAGTACTTGTAGGTGATGGATGCAAAGGAGGCGGTTCTGAGGAAAGAGAAGGAATTGCAAGAGGCCCGTACCAAACTGGCCACCATCAATAAGGAGCGATACGAGAGAGGAATTTCCCCCCAGGACGAGTGAATTGCCCCCATCTACAGTATCCCTTTGTTCTCCCCTGATCAATCCCTGTGATCTACGATAGCTCAGTCGAATCTCATCGTATTTTTAGACGTTTACTTGTTACCATGTTATATCCATGTGCTATGCTATAAGTTATGAATTTGTGAGAAGATAGATCAAGAATCTATAGAGAAAGAAGACGTGCCACAATATTGCTCAATTATCAATATCTATCAAATGAATCAAGAGTGCTATCGTTTCTATTCTGTAGCTTATCTAAGTATTGTATTTTTATTGCAAACAAATAGTTGAGTGCATATCTGTAATTTTCAATTGTTTATCATTGTGAATGCTTTGCTTTTTCGTGTGTGATCTACTTCGTTAACTCAATGGATCTATGAGATAGGAATTAACTAATAACCGTCGAATTATACTCGATATACTCGATAAAAGTTTCAAATAATTGATTCGTGTTCGACATTCGATGCGGGGTTATCATCCACAAGAGTATGTGCAATGCGTTGACCAACTATAGGACGATAAAACACAAAACTTTATCTTTTTCACAAAGGCTCAAGCCTTGACTGATACGAATTCGTTTTGACGTTATCTATTCTTTCTTCTCTTCTTCTTTCTTTTCACCTTCTTCCTTCTTTTCTTCGTCCTTCTGAAAGGAAGAATGATGATCATTAGCCACTCAATTGCATTCAATACCTTCTCTCCTTCCTTGGGAGGGTCTTCTACTTTGCTCTTTTCCTTCTCCTCTCCTTCCTTCTTCTCTCCCTCTTCCTTCTTTTCCTCCTCCTTCTTTTCTTTCTTGGATCCTTCCTTAGCCTGCAATCGATATCGAAATTATCGTACCCATTCCATCTAGATACTGTACCTCCTTCTTGGATCCTTCCTTCTTTTCCTTCTTAGATCCTTCCTTCTTTTCTTCGTCCTTCTTCTCTTCCTTCTTGTCATCTGTCTTGGTCTGAAAATTGATTTTGAGGTATCGTATTACAGTACTTCTCATACTTCTTTCTTGGATCCATCCTTCTTCTCCTTTTTACTCTTCTTCGATCCCTCCTTCACTTCCTTCTTTGACTTCTTGCTTCCCTCCTTCTTCTCATCCTTCTTCTCGTCTTCCTTCTTATCATCCTTCTTTTCCTGATCAATCAATAATCAAGATTACTTCACCAATCTACCGTATACCTCCTTCTTAGATCCATCTTTCTTCTCTTTTTTCGATCCTTCCTTCTTCTCCTTCTTACTCTTCTTAGATCCTTCCTTCTTATCCTTGTCACCTGGCCCGAATGTCTCTCCGTTATCCAGGTTGGCCAGAGTCTGTAATCGATTAGATTCATCTACCGTATCCCTCCATCTTCCCTACCTGATACTGTGGATCTGCAGCATCAGCCTTCTTCACTGCAGTGGGAGCCTTGAAAACAGGCTTAGCAGCGGGTCCGAAAGCATCAGCGTTGTCCAGATTGGCCAGAGTCTGCAATACGGTAGATAGTGGATACTGTAGTCAGATATCGATTAGTGGATACTGTAGATATTGATTATTGATAAGATATCGATTACCTGATAGGCTGGATCGGCTCCAGCTGCTTTCTTTCCTTCCTTGGGAGCCTCGAATTTCTTCTTCTTGTCTCCATCCCCATCCTATAAATCGATACAGTAGACTACAGTAATCCCTAGTTACAGTACTTTCTTATCGTCTCCTTCCTTCTTCTCATCATCTTTCTTCTCTTCGTCCTTCTTTTCATCTCCATCTTTCTTTTCATCATCCTGAGTCTATTCCCATTATCGATCGAATCGATTCCATCTTACAGTACCTTCTTTTCGTCACCATCCTTCTTCTCTTCATCTTTCTTTTCTTCGTCCTTCTTCTCCTCCCCCTCCTTCTTCTCCTCTTTCTTAGAGCCTTCCTGTAAATAACACAATTGAGGATACTGTATCGCTATCGATCTACAGTACCTTCTTCTCTTCGTCTTTCTTCTCCTCTTTCTTTTCTTCCTCCTTCTTCTCCTCCTCCTTCTTGGGCTACAATCATTCGATTGATCTCATCTACCGTACTCCTACAGTACCTCAGGTTCCTTCTTCTCCTCTTCCTTCTTGGGAGGGGGCGGATCGGCCGCAGGAGGGGCCGCAGCTTGTTTGGGTGCCTCCTTGGGTACAGGAGGAGGCGGAGGGACGGGCGGTTTAGGAGGGACCGCTCCCTTTTTGTCTAGTGCTGCGCCTGAGAGATACGGTATGGGTACGGTATCCGAGATACTGTAGCTACCGTACCATTCTTTTTCTTTCCGAAGCACATATCAGTCGAACGTAGTCGTTGAGTTGCGTCTCTTAGAACAGTGGAACGGATATGACGTTCCTTCCTGGGATAGGGATACTGTAGATGGGGTACGATACCAGGCCGATGGATCCTCAAGACCTGAGGAGGGGGATATCCCCAGATCCGAGGGAGATGCAAAAAAGAGTAAACTAACCAAGAGAAGGTCTAGAAGACCGCAGCTAAGACTAGAGGATAGATGAAATGGAGAGAGGAGGGAGAGGAGACGAGGGGAAGAATTGAAGGAAGAGTAAATTGGGTATGGGAGAGTTGCACTTGCAGAGGAAAGTGAGAGAGTGAATAAATTGAGAGATACATTAGATGAATATTAATCGACTTTGATCAATTGATTTATTACGCATAATGCTTTTCTAATTTTGAACTGTTTCTTTAACACGGGTCTCCTGTAAAAACGTAGGAACCAGTACGACAGTAAAAAAATTTTGGCCTTCGATTCCGCTGAAAGTAATTTGACTAGGTATAATGAGGCCAAGGAGAGCACTCATTCACTTTGTTTCTCAAAATTTGCATATATACGTGAGTTTTTGACTTAAAACTTCGAAAGGCTGAATCTCGCTTCGTTTTTGACCTACCGAGTTCTAGTTTGGTGCAATCGATTCGTATTGTCCGTACCTTCATTTCACTTCGCAGTGATCACATGAAAAAACGCCATCTTTCATGCGTAAATTCCGAAAAACTCTTTTTGTGCATACATTATGCAAATTATCTCGAAATTTTCTCGTTGTGATCACGAATTTTATTGGCCAATCTGATTCCCCATCACTCTAGTAAGGTTCCCTAGTACTTCATATGCCATACCTGTTATCGCCCGATAGCGATCTCTTGACGCTATTTTTGGAACTTTTAGCGAATTTCGTGCGCTTAAAAATAGCGTCAAG
>LS495041.1:64898-76974 GCA_900490845.1 Pristionchus japonicus
GCTTAAAAATAGCGTCAAGAGATCACTATCGGGCGCTCAGAGTTGGGGACAATGATGTACCAGGGAACCTCACTTGTAGGATAGGAAACCGAAATGGGTAATAAAAATCGTGATCACAAGTAGGAAATCATGAGATCTCTTGACGCTATTATTCAGCGCAAAAAAATCGCTCAAAGTTCCAAAAATAGCGTCAAGAGATAGCTATCGGGCGGTAACATTTACGGGATATGATGTACCAGGGAACCTTACTAGAGTGATGGGGAATCAGATTGACCAATAAAATTCGTGATCACAACGAGAAAATTTCGAGATAATTTGCATAATGTATGCACAAAAACAGTTTTTCGGAATTTATGCATGAAAGATGGCGTTTTTTCATGTGATCACTGAGAAGTGAAATGAAGGCACGGACAATACTAATCGATTGCACCAAACTAGAACTCGGTATGTCAAAAACGAAGCGAGATTCAGCCTTTCGAAGTTTTAAGTCAAAAACTCACGTAGATATGCAAATTTTGAGAAACAAAGTGAATGAGTGTTCTCCTTGGCCTCATGATACCTAGTCAAAGTACTTTCAGCGGAATCAAAGGTCAAACATTTTTTTACTGTCGCAAAAGCCTTTCATTTTCCTACGTTTTTACAGGAGACCCATGTTAATTGCATGCTTTCTCAGAGGATTTTTTCTTACAAATATATCAAATATTATAATTTCAATATCGGTATTTTCATCAGTATGAATCAAGATTTATTTCTAATTCCATGCGTTGTCTAAAAATATTATGAAAAACGCGATCACGATCGCACTCAATGCTCTGCTCCAACTCAAATTGCATACTGTAAAGGGACGCCGTGTGATTCTTTGTTACGGTTTTATTATTCATGTTTTAGCGGCTTCTGCCAATTTTTATAATGCTTTTTAAGCGTCCATTCGTGATCATCGATTCCTTATGCGCCTATTCCACTACCGCGCATGACTTTCTAATTGATCATTTTCTCAGGAAACTACTTTGAATGGAGCGTCGGCCGAAGCTCTATGGAGCTCTGTCTGAGGCTCAACTGGAAGAAGCCCATTTGGCTGAAGAGCATGAGTATCAGGAAGAGGAAGTAAGTGGAGTCAGTTATTAGGGAAATAATCCTCCGGCTTTTAAATTAAAATATATTAACCTTTAATCCCCCCATTTTCAGTTGGAAGACCACGAATTGGCAGAGGGCGAGTATTTCGATTATGCGCCGTGGGAGGGAGAAGCAGAGGAAGAGGCAAGTTGTATCCTTGTCTTATAAACTGGTCAATGCTCCTTTCAGATAGTGGAAGAGCCGCCAGAAGATCACGTTGATCATGACGAGCATGTACTCGAAGAACAGCCACAGGTTTGCTATTTTTTTCATTTTTTTAAATTTGAAATGTAACTTGTTTCAGGGTGGGCAATACCATGAAGACGAGTATGGAGAGTTTGTCGAGTTCACTAATGATGAAGATGCCGAAAAGTATGTTTCTTTTGGGTAAACTTCGATTTGATGATAACGCTTTCCAATAGACAGATCTTCGATCAACATGGGCCTTTTTTATTGCAGATTTCTCGCTAAGATGCATATGTCTGGAGATATTATCGCAGACGAGGAAGAAATGATAGAGGAGAACGAGCAAGGGCCAAGTGAATACATTCATCAGGTGAATCATGTTTGGATAGCAAGGGCATTATCAAGATTTGCTCTTGTGTAATTTATTTACCCGTAAATGTATTGAAGGAGCAACAGATCCAGGAGCAATTGCACGAGGAAAATATCAACCAACTCTACGAGCAACTGTTTGATCCACCTGGACGGTAAGGGTGGACAGTTTGAAATATAACGGATAAGGAGGTCCTGCTAAAATAGTAAAAACGGAAATCCTGCTAAAATAGTAAAAACGGAATAAAAATGAAATGATATTCGAAATCTTCAGACGACGAGCGACCACTCACGAGTGCGAAATCTGCGGAGTTTTCCTCAAGCATCCCAGCAAAATAGCCGTGAGCATTATTAGTGGATTGGATGAAACTTTTGTTTTGTGCGGGAAAGAATGAGCTTCTTTGAGGCCCACATGCGCACTCACACTGGCGAGAAACCATTCCAATGCGATGTCTGTGGAAGGAAGTTCAGTCAGAGGACCCCCTGGAGAATGCATTTGAAGAGGTGAGAACTACTTGTTATCTCCATTTTGAGTGGCTGGATCTGCGTAAAAGTATGTCAATGTAGTCTGTTGTAGACACACGCAAGACCTTCCCTTCCTGTGCTCGAGTGGATGCGGGAAGGCCTTTCCCAACGCGTCCCAGAGGAATGCTCACGATCTGCGCCATCTCGGAAGGGTACGGTAGTTATGGATTGATTGATTGGTTTTAAGATATAGGGGAAGGATCAGGTGTTTGATATTGAAAAAAAGCAAAGTTTTAAATGAATAATTGTTGTTCAGGCTCGAATGGGTCCAGCCCGTCCGCATCTCAAACCAGCGAAGAGACGAGTCATCATAGAGGATCCAGAAACCGAACTGCGCGAGGCCATGATGGATGTCAGTTTATAGTACACTGCACTGTCGTTGGTCAGAGTGATACGCAGAGTGAACTGTGATGGTTCTGATTTTTTTCGTTGGCATTAGAAATTCGGCAAAACAATCTAGGCTATCTGGGGCTCTTTAAGTTCAATCGTTCTTCCAGGCGAGACGCGGTCCTCCAGTTGTCGAAGCTCAAATCGCCGAGCTGACTGACGACGCCCATAAACGGTTAGTCTTCCTGTTCTCGATTTTTGAGTATTTTTTCGAGTATAGAGACACTATTTTTTGTACACTATTCAAGAGGAGTATAATAGTTTATCAAGTTCATTTGCAGCATCGACGAGGTGATCAATGCAGTGGCGGAGAATCGGGCAGTGAGACCGTGGTCTGCCAAAGGTAACCATTTTGTTTCTATCGAGTATTGCTTATTTTCTCAGCTCTGTTGAGTCAGACGATGGAAGATATTAGTATTGTTAATCTCTGCCTAATCTTCCAGCCGTCCCCTCCTACTCTCCCCTCTCTATCGCCCGTCGTACTCGTACTCGTCGTGCTCCTCCCATTGTCGCCGAGTGCCATATCTGCGGACTCCTACTCAAGCACCCAAGCAAAATCCAGGTTACACTTCGTACTTTTTAAAGTTAAAATTCTTCCTGGTTTAATTAAAATTCCTGGGCTTTGTGGTATTTGCGATCTTGATAGAGATAGCCGTTGATCAAAAATATTACTATTTATTCGATATACTTTTAGTGCAACATCGCCTTTTTCTCTGATACATTCTAATTTGTTTAATAATTGTAATTTGCAGGCGCACATGCGTACGCACCAGGGCGTGAAGCCGTTCGCGTGCAAGCTGTGCGGACTGACGGTCGCCACCTTCTACGCACTGCGAATGCACCACAAAAGGAGGCACACCGAGGGTGAGTCGAGGGAGGAAAGAGAGGTTGGGTCGATCGTTGCCAGAGGGTAGGACTTTCTTTTTCAATTGGCGTTCGCACTCGGGTGCATCCGATCTGTTCTCGGGTACTTATTGCCTATTGGAATTGAAGTTTGATGCCCGGCGAACGAGTTTACCCGATTAGATTAGATCCACTACGGATATTTGAATAGAATGAGTGATAATGATCTCTCTTCCTGGCAGGCGATCGTCAGTTCCCGTGCACATGGGAGTGCGGGCGTCGTTTCGTGAATGTGAGTGCGAGGAACGAACACGAGAGAATCGTCCATGCGGGAGTTAAGAGGTGAGGAGAGCATTGGTTGAAGACCCACAAATGCTATATGAAGTCATGATTTCGAATGGTGTTTGACTTGATAATCTTCTTCGGCTCTGATATGAATCATTGGATATTGTTTACTGAGGAATGTTGAATCCGCTGTTGTAGATACTCTGTATGGCTGCCTAATCTCCAAATCCCCTGATCCCTCTCTCCATTTCAGATATCTGTGCAGTGTGGGGCAGTGTTCTCGTCTCTTCTCCCGTCGTGCGCATCTAATCGCCCATCGGATGAGAGACCACCCAGGAATCGCCCACGTCGACGAATTTGTCAGTTATCCATCATTTTTTAACTGTTGGAAGTATTGTTTTTGTATGCTTCCTAAGATAAGAGAAATATGTTTCAGGACGACCCGGTGGACATGGACTACGACGAAATTCGAGAGGTGATGGGAGACGGAGGATCGGAAGATGAAGAGGCGGGAAGGATGATAGAGGAAGCAGATCAAGAGGGGCATCTGATGGAGGAGAGAGAGGAGAGGAGACACCATGGGGAAGAGGGAGAAGATGAAGAAGTCGTCGTTGTGGAAGAGGAGGAGGGAGAGATCATTGGTGAGTCGAGATAGCATCAGTTTGCGAAAAGCTAATTGAGCCATGTTTCACAGCTGTCATAAGAAGATTAATTTGCGCAATAGTTCGATATCTTTAAATCTCTCCCTCATTCCAGACGACAACGTCTACCGTCTGGTGGGGAATCCTCCTCGTCTCGTTCATATGCAGAAGGGAGAGAAGAGAGAGGATGCAGCTGCAGGCCCCTCCCATCCTCCCTCCTCCGTCCCTGACCGTCCCCTCTCCCCCGACTACCCCGCTCCTCCTGAGATTCCCCTCCCCGAAGTGCCCATTCTCGTCCCGAAGATCCATAAGATGCCGATGAGGATGATGATGGCTGCAATGGCGAGGATGCCCAATATAGTGAGAAAGAAGGGAGAACCTCCACTGAGAATGAAAGGAGCCGGATTCCCCATGTTATAGCACCCGCCACACACTTTTAGTTGTTTTCTTTGTCAATTTGAAACATAATCCCGTGTAGAATAGTTAGCTTTATTCCAAATTTTCTCTTTTTGCTCCATACGTTTATGAAACTGGGGAGTTGTTTTGCTGTTACAGCTTGTTTTGCTTGCTATACTTTCGCTTTTCTTTCCGTAGCTATCTTGTGCTAGAGATGATAAAGTTTTTATGATAAATGGTGGAGATTGTATGAGTCAGTGGTTTACGACCGTCTGAAATATCTATCTAACATCAATCCCTGCATACATTTTTTTTGAAGTATTAATGTTTATAGCTACCTGATCGATGTCGTATCGACCGGGTCACACCAGCTATCTCATTCGAGATCCTGGTCCCAAGAAGAATGGAATTTCCCATGTCGATGAAGAGGACGAAAGTGTGAGTGATCGATTGGAATATCGATTGATTAGAGATTGATTTTTCCTTCAAATAAATCAATAATGTTGTATTTCAGGTTCGAATCGAAGTGGACGACGCAGAGAGGGAGTACATGCAGATTGCGAGTGAGATGAGGAAGGAGGAGGAGATGATGGAGGGATTCAGAGGATACAAGAAGAAGTACACCTTCACCCAGAGGAAACCTGCCACCGTCTACCATTGCGAGTTGTGTGATAAGGTGAGGGGTTAACGATACAGTCAATCTGGAACATAACCCAGCCATGGTAGTAAATATATTCTTTCAGACGTTCAAACACCCGTCGAAGATAGAGGAGCACCTTCGCAAGCACACGCGAGAGAGACCGTACCCTTGTGAAGTGTGCGGCGCACGATTCACCCAGGGAGGATCACTTAAGGTACGGTGGATATCGATTGATCTTTGATCTCTAACGATCCATCTGCAGGTGCACCTCCGCGCGCATCTGGGCGAGCTGCCGTACAAGTGTTCCTACTGCGATCGACACTTCGCCACGCCCTACAACCAGAAGGCCCATGAAGCGGTGAGTGAGAGTAGAGATGAGTGAAATCAGATCGATGAAACACGAATTTTCCGATTTAGGTGCACGTACGAGGTGGGAGATTCCACAGAGATCAACGAGATCGATTGGCGGAGAAGGAAGGTGAGGGTACAATTTGTTTTCTGTTTAGTTTTGAATTATTTGATTGTGATGATCTGAGTGTGTCCTTTAGTGGCTCGTCAAAACAAGGCGAACGAGTCAGCGGCCCTCGCCAATCAGAAGAGAGAAACGGAGGAGAGCACGGATCAAGTGTTCGAGTGCGGAGTAGAGGGATGCGGGTATCAGCATACTGTTAGAGAGGCGGTCAGTTGAAACTCGCAGATTTGGTGTTGCAGACGATTGATTGAACTTGGACCCGAAGTGGTCTTTGATTCCAACCAGAGATCTCCAAATAACATGAAAACATTGATTTTCCAGGTGGAAAGCCATGTGATGATGCACCATGCGAATATCTGGGATGCCCCAATGGAAGGAGTGGAGGGAGAAGAAGTGATCGAGGGAGATGATGGAGTAGAGTATCAGGTGAGGAAGAGGGAAAGTGAAGTGATGTCTTATTTCCATAACCAAGTGTATTCTATCAGTTCCTAGTGCCTGGGAACTCTCTTTGGCTTCCGTTTGAAACATGGGTAATACTAATTGAAACGAGGCTGTGTAGAGAAATATGTTTTGAAGAATGAATTTAACTAATTAATCAAATTGCAGAACTACGCCTACTATGAGTACGTCGAGCACGAGACGTTGATGGACGAACAGGGTATGCTTAATTAATGATTATTAATTAATTACCTAATTAGCATAATTATGAGATTAGTCACGTGCAGATTGAAGGAAAACGTTGATCATTGCAGGAGTGGTTGTGATGACGGAGGAGGAGGTGGCGGCAGTGACTGCAGCCAATGCAGCTGCTGCAGACGGAGGAATGCAGGAGCAGCAGCATAGTGAGTGTTTGGGATAGGCAATACGACCACTTATCAAATCCTGGGACACGCTAATGCATTTTGGCAGACTCTGAAACGGAAAAGGAATATGGGTTTGCGGGAAGTGATTAGGCGGTTTCTTGGTTATTTTTTTGAATGATTTGGATTGTCATAGACGCGATGTGGTATGAATGTCTCTAGTACGATCAACAATTTATCGATTGAATGCGGATCGATGGAACGAGTCGTTCTTCTCCTTCTTCCGCTTCCTCTTCTTCTCTTCTCCTTCCTTACGATCGCTCAAGCAATTGGAAGAGGAACTCGTGCTGGATGATGATATCCGGCGTGTAGTCCATGCACATGTCCCAATCGTACACCTGAGAGGGGTACGGTAGACACTAGACAGATAGTCAGTTCACGATCGACCAACCACTGGCGATGCGGCAGTAGAGGATGCGCGCGAGGCAGGCGGAATCGGCTCCTGAGTGTTCTACAGATTACGGTAGTCGATAGGTCTATCGATATCTCTACCGTACATCAAAGTCTTCGTCGACGGGCGCGGGATCTTGGGTGGTCGTGGCCGTCGTGGTCACCAGTGAGGTCGCAGAGGGGGCCGGAGTCTAGGAGAGGGATACGGTAGGGAGGAATGGATGATCGATAACTGACAATCTCTGGGGCGGTCGTCTCTTCTTTGGGTGGAGGCGGGGCGGGAGCCTGGGGCGGCACTGGTTGCGGAGAGGCCGGCGGCTCGGTTCTCGGCTGGAAGAGATACCGTAATCTCCTCTACCGTAACCCGGCTACCGTACCTTGGTTGATCTGGGTATGGGCGTGCCCTGTGGTTTCGGCTTCGGAGGCGGAGCCTTCGGTATTTCCTGCAATGATCTCGGATTTGTGAATTGCCTAGTGATGACGCAACCTTCTTATCCTTTTTCTTCTTGAGTTTAGCGCACGAGACAAGTGAGAGGGAGATGAGTGGAATCGCCATCAGAATCAAGAGTGGCGCCAAATTGAGTGACATTCCTGCGATTAGCGATGAGTTAAACAGAAAATCGAAGAAGCAACGAACCGTCTACCACAATCATCCCGCCGAACCGGCCGAGACGCGCTCACGAATTAGGAATGATGAAGAGGAGGAAGGGAGAGAGATGGAGTGAGGGACGAGGGGAGGATGATTATGTAGATGGAATCAATTTGATTTATTCAGTTTGTTTATCTCACCGAAAGCGAGGTATCATCAATTTCGAGTCCCATGACAATAGCTTTAGCTTGCATACTGAAACTTGAGTGCAACCAGATGGATCAATACAATTTCTCTCCTTTCCAGTTCCCTCCTCTTCTCCGTCCCTCTCGGATCGTCACTCCCTCCAACCAATGGCGCCGATGGGAGGAGGAATCCATGCAACCATCGCTCATCCATCCACGAGTAATGGTGAGATCTGGAAAAGAAGAAGAGAGATAGATAGATAGTAGTCCTGCAGAGACCTGGAGATGGATGAATGAGCGTGAATGGAAGTGTAGATGTAAGGGTGATGAAATCGATTGTAGCAGGAGGCGCAGCACTGATGATCGAGGCAGACGAGCAAGTGGACGAGGATGGAATGAGGAAAGCGATGGTGAGAAATGTTTACGATGAAACGGGAATCACGCTAGTTCAATGGTATGAACGAGGCTATCAACCAGACTAATGCACAAAAAAACATGCAAGAAAAGTATGGAAGTGCTATGTTTAAATTCAAAAATTGTTCCTTTTTGATTTACTCTAGCCGAATTGAATTACAGACAGACGATGGTCGGACGAAGCGACTACGACTGCTGACACTGGGAAGGACGGGAATGGGAGGAGGAATGAAGGATGAGGTGAGGGAGAGGGAGGGAGAAGAGAGAGGAGGTAGACATTGCAGATGTACCCAGGCTACTCTACGGATGCACCCCTGGCTAGCTATGAAGTGGAGGTATGTGTGGGTAATTAGTTAATAACTTGTAAAATCACTTAAAATTTACATGTTAGTATTTTGTTTTGTGGTTGGGACGCGTCATGAATCAGATTGTACAACAAATACTAATGTTATGGCAGAGTTCTGAAACCTGAATGCAATCAAAATTTTGAACAAATTTTTTACAGGTGATGACATCGCGAGAAGGGAATGCTGCGGCCGCTGCAGCAGCTGCAGCCGGCGGAATGGATGATGGGCTGGGAGATGAGCAGCAACCGGTGAGTGGGAGGAGGAGTAGGAGTTTGATTGTAGTGATTGAAGATTCAATGTGTTCATTATTTTTCATTGTAGGTTTTCGCGGATCTGACCCGCGCCCAATTGATAGAGGACGAAATGGATGAGGATGAGGGAGTGGTCAGTTAATTAGTGCTTTGATCAATTAATTATACCTAATTGCTTGTAAATTTAATAATTAAGGCTTCATTCCAGAGTGATCGAGTGCGAATCCTGGCTGATCTGCGACCTCCCGCGAAAGGAAGGAGACCGACCAGCAAGTGGGAGGTGAGGAAGAAATAGGTCTTTATTGAATTTTAAATTTACCATGTTTATTTCAGAACTCAATCGAGGGCATGGAAGCGGACGTGGATAGGGCATTCCTAGAGGAGGTACGGTATTCAAGGGTTACGGTGGATCAATTGGAATCGATTGCAGGTGATGCCGCGGCAGCGAGGTCCCCGAAGTCAGGATAGGAGGAGGAATCGAGATGGTTTGTTTTACTTTCACTCACTTCTGTAAATGTGATTAACTGTGGAGTGAACCTGACCCTAATGCAGGTCCACCGATAACGCAATCTCGCAACCTCGACTGGATCATAGATGCAGTCGCCCAGGGAGCGGATGTGGATCAGATGTCGCCCCATAATAGGTATTTGTCACTTGTTTTTTTATGCATGAAGCCGTACCTATACTATAATTATGTATTGGATAAGGAACTTGTATGGTTATTGCAACGTGAGAATGGCAGGCGGAAGCCGACGATCCACACGTGCACGTACTGCGGGAAGACGGACAAGTACCCGAGCAAGATACAGGTGAGGATTGATGCCGAGTGTCATTGATATTTGAGCTTGGTGACGTGAAAGCGATCGGAATTTCAATATTCTTGATTCAGGCGCACATGCGTACGCACACGGGCGAGAAGCCGTTCAAGTGCGAGTTCTGCGGCATGGGATTCGCCCAGAAGACGCCCTTGAGGATGCATATTAGACGGTCAGTTAGGAGGCATGGAAAGGAATTCCTACTGGAAGGAACTTTCGTGCTACTGTCTCCAAATATTTTGAGTGTACATCCCTTCCAGGGTTGATTCACTGATCATCGAGGTTTAAAATTTAAAAAAAAATCGATTGCAGGCACCTGAACGACCGTAGTTTCTCTTGCGAGCACGATGGATGCGGGGCGAAGTTCATCTCGCAGGCACTGCTCAATGCCCATCTATCGAGTAGACATTCCAGTACCAGGAGGTCCGTTGTGGCTTCAGCATCCAATGGGAAGGGTGGAGTTGCAAACTTGGCAATGTGTACCCAATAACGCTGTTTGTATTACAATTAAAACGCAGTCTTCCAATGATCAACAACCCTAACTATAATACTAATTGCAGATTCGTGTGCATGAAGGGCTGCGGTCGATGGTTCGCCAACGGGAGGAATCAGAGAGCTCACGAGCAGAAGTGCCATTATATCATGTCAGAATCAGTCTTTTTATTCCGTTTTATTCCAAAACGGAGTCAAATGAGGAGGCCAGGCATTGATTATGATCTGATCTCTTCAGCAAACGCACGACAGTCAACACGGACTATAACCCGCTGGAGGAGGCCGTATACGATATGGAGGGCGTATGTTTTTGTTATCTGGATTCAAAATTGGCACTTGCGGGGTTGAAGCGCCGCTGTTTTATCATGTTGTCTTGGGATCTGGGAAATTTAATAGTAACCACGCAATTCGAAAAATCGAAAGAGTGAGCTCGTGATTGCAGGGTGACGACGGAGAGGGATCGTATCTGGACGAGGACGAGGAGGGAGTGGATGAAGTGGATGAGGGAGAGTACGATGAGAGTCTCCATATTGGAGTCCATCCTGATATGGAGGGAATACCGCCTGCTTATATGTAGAATCCCTCGAGATTATGCCATTGGATTACATCACTACATCCTGTTCATGTTCCCCAATCTGATCTCTTTAGCCCATTTTTCCGCAGATCTAGCCTAGGATTTAATAAATTACGGTTCTTCGATTTTCTCCTCCTTCAAAGAATTGCTTTCACTCGTGGTATTTCCTTTTTTTGCTTTCAAAGTATGTTTTATAATTTCGTGAATTTGAGTAGATCGCTAATAATAGTGCTTTGTTGTTGTCTTGGCTTACTGATAAAATCGTTTTTTTTATGGAGACTTGTTGATGTTAAGATACGGGTTACGGGCTCTTCGATAGTGAATACATTAAGCCGAAGATCGAAGGAAGAAGTCTGCGCTTTCTCTGATCTCGCTCTGCTCCATCTGTGGGTAGATCAATGACCCCGTCTCTCTCTCGTCTATTCCCATCGATCGATAGTCCTCACCCCCTCTTCCCTTGTCGTCCCCCCTAAGAAACAAACATCCTGCCCCTTCTCTTTCCTTATTGTTCCTCCCTATTTGATCAGTGCTTCTATTCCACCAATCAATTATCCTTCCTTTTTGTAGGCAGCACTGTCGCGCTTATTTTGCACTATCGATTGGCCGAAAATCGCGTTTTTCCTAACTTGCCTCCCTGAATAATTTCCTCTCCTATCGAGCCCTTTCATGCCCACTTTCTTCGTGTAACCTTCTTGTTCGCATTATAAATGGTCCTAGTGAAGTCAATTTCTCATTTAAGGATGAAGATCAAAATCATTTATGGAACGAACAACTTCGAGATCGATTTCGATGAAGGTACCGTCCCTTTCCCCCGTCAGTCCTTCCTCTAATCATCCATTCCAGCCGGAACTCCGACTAATTTCGGAGAACTCAAGAACAAAATCTGCGAAGAGCTCAACATGGACAGACAACTGCTAAAGATCATTCACAGGAGTGAGTCCATCCATTCTTTATCAATCGATCAATAATCAGTCCCATTATCTTTATCATAATCAGAGGTTACGTCATACACGAAAGGGGAGAGAGTCTAAGAGTGGGCGAAGTATCGAGGCGTCAGCCAATCAATCCTTGCTAGCCTTAAGACCCTTTCTCTTCTCACGTCTAGCGTTGATCTCATCCTGCACGTCAGAATTCAGCGCGTTCGGAGGCTGCAAGGATATCGATTAGATTGTGATTATCGATCGGTTTATCGATTAGTCGAGGGAATTGATAGATTATCTTACGAGCACACGGAGGTCGTTCATTCTGAGAAGAACAGAAGTGGGATACGAGAGGAAAGTGACGCAGATCAAAACGTAAAGA
>LS495041.1:87359-107287 GCA_900490845.1 Pristionchus japonicus
GCACTGTTATTTCCTCTTGTGGACATACTCGTATGCTCTTTCCTTACTTGTATCCAAATATACCCAGCATCCGTAGGAATAATTCCCCTGGAATCTAATCGAATAGACTCGAAATAGTATCCGATCCGTTCTTTGTCGAATTCAAGAACAAAGAACAGAGTAAACAGAACTACTCCCTTACAAATTTCACGAGAAAGCTCTAGCTCTCGTAGGCCTTTTCTTCCCATACTTCCTTCCAACTTGCCTATTGTCTTTGAATTCAGAATAATCAAGTACGTACGCAAGAATGTTGCTGAAGTATCTTGAACCTTTGTCTTCTTCTCTATTCAGTTCCAGAAGTATCTAGTTCTGTTCTTCCTCTTTTGCATTATTCTCTGCATAATACAGTCACATTTTCACGTGTTCTCTCTCCTCCTACGTGAAAACTGCAATTCATTACTCCCCGTTCCACAGTAATCTCCTCCCCTTTCACTCTTCCCACTCATCCTTTTTTACTACGAGAGAGTCGGTTCCTAAACCTCTACGTTTCACACCTCTCTATGTATCATCTTACTCTCTCACAGTTCTCTTCTCTCCTCTTTGTCTACTCTCTGATTCATCCCCTCAGGCACTTTCAAGTGTGCGAAACAGCGAGCATATTTCCAGCTGCTTTCGATGTTTCTCGCCCTCCTTCACAGGTCATTCTGCCTCCCTCACTTCTCTCTCTCAACATCAACCCCATTTAGTCATCCCCTAATTTCTCTCATATTTCTGTCATCTCCTCCCCTTCCGGCTCTCCGCGTGGCGAGAGAAGAAATTTGTGCATAATTCGAGAGGCTCGGAACTCGAATTAGACTCTCCTCCCTCCTTCCCTTGCTGATTCCTAACGTCATGAGAGACTTCCAACCCGAAGAAACGTGTACTTCTCTAATTTCATTCCTGATCACAAGGAAATATGACTACGTTTTAGTCCTGTAGACATGCGTTTCAAAGTCTAATTGATTTAACCTTTATCAGTCGCTTATATATTTTCCTGGAAGCTGGTTCTCAGTGCCGGCCTTCTTTCACTTTGTCGTACTAAATCCGAGATGGCCCTCATTGTGCTCCCAATCCTTCTCCACATCTGTGAAGGAGTGCCCGTAAAAACGGAGTCGAGGGATCAGATCAAAGGTTTTCACCAGCTTTCGCTGGAAACCATTCGCTCCATTTAGCACGTAGTGTTTTGGCAATAAGTTGTGGGATAAATCCTTTGTTTTGAATCAAGAGAGAGCGCATGTGGGAGTCTGATTCGGCTCTTCCCTGCAGTCTTCTTCTGTCTCTCTCCGTCAGTCAGAAGTAAGACTATCCATTCTGTCCCTCCATTTGTGAATTCTGATACTCACAACCTTCTTCGTTCACACAGCTTCTACTCCGATTTCCCCCCCCTCTCCATCTACCGTAGTCTCTCCCTTCTCCTCCTTCTCTGGTCTCTCTCCATTACCCATGATCTCTCTCGTCTGTGATCAACAGATGAACTCATTGAGCCTCGTGGAATGAGTCCGAGGAGGCGAACAATTGGTCTCATGATCGAGAGAAAGTCTCCTTGATTCGAGATGCTTAGTCACTTTTCATCTATCAAAACTCTGGCCTCAGTACAGCAACAACTTTTTGCAGAGGAACGAAGGAATTAGATGACCTCTGTCCTTCGTCTCTTCTCTTCCTTTCCCTCTCTCGTCTTGTCACAATCAGATTGAATTTGTGTCCTTCTTCCTCCTCTCAAACTGACCAGTTGTTCTCTCGAGAAAGGAACGAATCTCGTTATACGAATTCGTAACGGGCAAGGAAAGATTGAGTTTCGCGCTGTGTTTTGTGACACGGAAGACTGCTGTTTCTTCCCGAGTTAGAGTTCGAAGCACGGGTTCTTTCCTTCTGTGCATTGTCTCCGGTGTGTGTACTGAAGAGTATTCCGAACTCGACTATGAAGTCGGCACTCGGTTTGTTGGTCTCGACTTGATGACCGCTATTCCAGTCCTCTGGACAGTTGTTGCCACTCTCCTTCATTAAGCTCTCATTCATTGGCCGGAACTTGATCATCAGTCGTGCTCTTTATCATTATCTACTTCCGACGAAACACTCGTGATCGAGATAAGGACCCTATAAATGCGAACTGTCACTCGTTATCGCGCCATTATCGCGCACATTGTTTCGTATGTTTGTTTCATCCGAACCCTCCAACGTCTTCATTGCAGACCCTTCGACCGTCCTTCGTGAGGGCGACGAATTTCTCTCGTCGTCCTGCTGCTACACCCACTGCACCATCCACCACACCACGATGCAGTCTCCGAACGTGCCCAAGTCGAAGATATTCACCATCCTGGCGAAGATTGACTGTGAGTTGCAACCCTTTGCATGACTCTTCTCGTTTGGCATGCTCTCTCACCTTCTTGCTCTGAAAGTGTGTAAAATGTGGAGATACTTTACTCCTAATATCGTATTCTGTTCTTTGAACCTTCTCATGTAGAATCGTGTGAGGATGAGGCACATAGCACACAAGTGACACTCTCTCAGATCTCAGACCTTCTTTGGGTGCACTTTCGAAAATCCCTCTTCCATCCGTCAGATTTTGCAGATTTGGGGCAGTTCTCATCTCCATTTTCCATCTCATATTCAGTCCATTTTCACCCCTTCTCCTCTTCTCACTTTTAGTCTTCATCTCAGCAGCTTCTACTCATTTTCATCCATGTGTACACTCATAACGTGAGAAGGAAAGACAGAAGGGGAAATTCCCCTTCGCAACTTTCCAGAAACGAGGGGAATTTATTTTCTGGCTGGGAAAGAGGCCCATTACCCTCTCTTCCTTCGTCATTTGCTGGCTGTGACTACTCGTGTCCTTTGAATGACTGCAAGAGAGTGGGCGGGAGTGGCCATTCAACGAGGCTGCTGATGGTTTATCAGTGATTTGTGATTCTCAGCCCCTCTCTCCTTCTCCTTCCACTCATAAACTGATTAGGATTGTTGCAATGCATGCATTCTTCTCTCGGGCTCTGAATTCGTGACTTTCCCACTCCATTTATTTGTGTTCCACTCGAAATTCGACTTTTCTCGCTTTAGTCTCATAAATGATTCAGCATTGCAAAATGGCGTCGGTCCTATTCACAATTAGCTTTATTCTTCTACTTTCTTTCTTCTTCATTCCTTTCTTTTCTCCGTCATTCGAACCCTCTTCGACCTATCTTGGAGCGTAATTTTCGACCAACTCTTTTAAAAACAAGATAAAAGATTCACGCAAAGCCCCGTGCACTCCTTCTCTTCTTCAGACTGCTATGGAGAACCTCTCAAAGATCACGTCTGTCTCCTTGCTTCAGAAGATCCTCTAAGATTTTGAATTTACTGTAGATGAACGTGATTTACTGAAGAGAAAACCGCCATTTGTAGCAAGAAAATTATGATGAGTGTCGAATTATGCATTCAGCAATTGTTTTCTCCCACTGAGCTGCAAATTAACTGTAGACGTAGGAGGGATCGCCGTGAACAGAACCGACTGAGACTACGGTAGATGGCAATCGTCAACTGACTATTCTCCAGATTCATTCAGCATCCATCGTAGTCCACTAGCTTAGTCAGTCTTCTCCTTCTTCCCACACGCACCACTCATTTTACCCTTCGAGAGAGGGGTAAAATAGGTGAAAGATGAGTATTCGAAGGGGCGATTCGCCTTTCAACCTCTCACTCACTGAAACATTAGATCCGAGAAAGCCGGAACAAAAACCTTCGTTGCTGCGATAGTCACGTTATTCGTGGGTTCCGCGTATGGTCGAGTGTCGTTTCCTCCTTTTCGGAGGAGAGAAATAGGCGGATAATCGCATGGAATGCAATCCGTGCGTGCAAGAACTGTTCCAATATTTCTGGTTGCCGAGAATTGGTCAGGTTCCAGGAGTTTTGCATGTCCTTTTGCGACAAAAGTTCGTGCTCATTGGAGCTAATCATCCAATTGTCCTTCACTTCTTTGTCATCCTAGCAGCTTCCCGATTAGTCGACGATTCAATTTCATTCCGGACAAATTCTGAGTCATCTCTATTATGCCTCGGGGCGAAACAATTCACTTGATTCCATTCAGCGTCTCAAAAGTGCAGATGATAGTGTTCGCAATTTCTTCGAAAGAAGATCGCATTTCCCATAGTTGCAAACCGCACTTCATTGGAGGATTCTCCGCTCGTTTCAAGTATTCCCTCCATTATTTGATCTACTCAGACTCTCTCTTGCTTCCTCTCGTAATTTCTTCCCATTCCATCCATTTGACCAATTGTTTTCTCACCGAATTAAGTGGAAGTCGTCTCATCATTTCATCTCTACTCCTTGATTTCTGACCCTTCCGACCTTTCTCCTCGATTGTCTCTCTCCACTCAATCGTCCGTCGTATTCTATGCCTTTTGAGAAGTTCCCATTGTTCACAACTCTCAAATTGGCCGATAGAATACGTTGTGAAAGCCGTTGTTTTCGGTACGGTGAGAAAGAGAAAGAAGAAGGAGTTTGGTGTTGTGACACATGGGAACTGAATGGAAGAGAAGAGTCCTCTTTACGACCAAACGAAGCCATCAGGAGGGAGGCGGATGAGAGGATTGGGAAGGGAAGGTGGACTGCGGTCTACCACCTCTCCCCTCCCCTCATCTGTCTGACTGGTTCAAGTATCTCTTCTCCCATCCTCCTTATATCCTCTCTTCTGAAAGACCCAGAAGCTCTCTGTACACACGTGTTCCCCTCCTTCATTAATATTCACGCAATCGCCTTCCAGCCCCGTTCTGTGTTTTCCCTTCTCTCCGACCATACTCAACAGACTATGCTGTCAATTCCCTCCCTTCTATCTCTTCTTCCCTCTCCAAAACAGTCCTCCAGCCATCTTCCCCCCATCCACTCTCCATTTCAATTCATAACCACGTAATTCCATGCCTTTCAGCCTCTTCCATTCCCCAAAACAATCCCCGAATAGATACTGTAGCATGCATGAGAGACTAGACGGCTGATTTATAGATGCGATAAGGCCCTTCGAGGGTGGTTCACATTAGTCATCTGTCTTCGATAGAACCGTTCAATTGACCCTTATCAATGGGAGGAAATCACATCATCATCTTCAATGGGGAAAGACAGAATCTACGCCTGTCTCCTCTTTATCATCTTGATTCAGAACGTCTCTCACACCCACATATCCACTATTTTTGGACCAGTCATCAAAGGAGCACAAAACCGCCCAGTCTCAATGCACTCTAAGCAATTCGTTCTGTGCTTAACCTCAGTTCTTTTTCGTCAATGATGTTTCACACTCTTCATAAATAGTTGATCCCCTCCACTTTCCGGGGATTTCCCACTCTTTCGGTTTCGGATTCCGTGACGGATTTGGATGTTTTCAGTAGAGATAGATATCTATGTTTCCACTCGGAATCCCCGAGTCTTCTCTGGATTCTGCTGCATTTTTCTCGATCTTCGTACTTTCTTCTGTATCCATTTCCTTGTTTTCACTGCTCGCTGATTGCTCTCTTCCTCTTGAGGGCACTGTCTACTGTGATTCTCCATCCTCCTTCTAGCATCATCCATCCTCCGTCTCCTCTAGGTCATCCCGGGTCTGTCTGACCCCTCCTACTCCTCCTTCGCATTCCTTGACAGACTTGGTGACATCTGGAGAGAGACGATGAAGAGTTGAGAGAAAGTGAGTGGAAGTGAGAGGGAGGAATCTAAATGCCACATGTTGAGTGAGTTGTCGTGTGTACTCTAACACTGAATCATCTTCTCATGATCAACCCTCGGTCTGGGACTCGAAACGACGTTTTTATTGGGCTTGCTTCACCGTTTCTCTGATCGATGTGAGAGGCTGTGGAAAGAAGAGACGATTTATCTGTTACGAAGTCCTTCCTAATCAACTCTTCCATCCATTCTCGATCCCTGTCTTCCGATCCCTTTGATCTATTCCCTCCCCCAGTCAGTTGCTGCAATGCAAGTCACTCTGGTTCAGTGACCAGCAACTTTCTTCTTTCTTCTTCCTCCTTCTCAGATTTCCTCCTTCCTTCTCTTGCGTAGTTCATAGAGTGCTGCCAATCATAATCATTCCTCCTCCTCCTTCCATCCCTTGTTTCTCCTCTCCATCAATTCACACCCTCTCACTCCCATTAGACCCCTTATCGTCCTAGTCGATAACACGTATCTGACCTGACCAACCCGCAACACCTTCATTTTTTGTCGACTACATCGGTTCCATTCTTGATCTATTCCCATATTTCGGAATTCCTCTCTTCTTCTCTTCTTTCCAAATGGGAACGGTTTGATCAGCGTATCTGTCTCTTCTCCTTCTCTCTCTCATGACCATCCATTCTATTATTCCTCGCTCTTTTCTCCTCTCTGTTCTCCTTTCTGCATTCTTCCATCACCTCTCAATCAACTTCAGTTGAGGTTCATAACAATCATAACTCGGGCTCTTCCTATTATTGTGGTCCGTCAGTCCATCTGGTACCTGAACTCTCTCAGTACATCGGGTAGTTCGTCGTGTCACATGTTTGATTACCCCCATCTCTCTCCCTTCGTCCGCTAATTCCGTGCAGTTTCTATTGCCACTCCGACTTAGTTCTCTCTTTTCGACTTCTGTTCTTCATCTTTCGACGGTTCTTTCTGACTTCGCTGCAGATTTTGAGAGAGAACACTTCTTTTTTTTTTGAATTTTAGCCGCGTGCGAGCACAATTCGATGTAGTGAGCTTGTACTCTGAGTAGTACACTGAGGTCACACAGTAAGAGTCTGTGCTTGACAGTAGTCATTACTGTATCTGTGCTCGCTTATTTCCTTAGAAATGGCGTAGACTGAAGAGTCATCCCTCCCTTTGTTCACACTTCCAATAACTGATGGAAAGGCCGAGATGGCAAATGATAAGTGATGTCATTCCACTTAGCTGCTTCCTTCCCATCTGTTCTTCGATAGATAGTTCTTCTCAGATCCCTTAGATGCTCTCGCTGTTCTCCGATATGCAGTCTACGTGCATATCCGACGAAGAAAACTCCCTGAACTGTTGGGGGTCTTCGCTTTCATCCTGTTTTTGCTAGTAACTATTGAATTTCGTTGTAGTAACTTGGGTTCGGGTGACCGCGAGCGTATACTAATGATCAGTTGTTTGTTCGACGCATTGTTCGTAGTTTCGCATATTATGCCAACCAGTGGTCGGAAAAAGAACATGAAAAAACCGGGGAACGCGTAAATTGTATTTGATGCTGTTGTGGAATAACACGTACCTATCGTAGCATTGGTCTCCTATCCCCCTCCATTCCTTCATAAATACGACGTATTTCTGTTTCTCTGAACTCATCGGTCTCTCTCTATTCTTCCCTCTTCTTTCTACTCTCTCCATCAATCCTCGAAGTGAGAGCAATTCATTATCAGTCACTCATCCCATCTCCTTCCTTTCTTCCTTCTTATATCTCCAGCACTGAGATTACTACGCCACAACAGCCATTTCAACTCCATTTATCGCTCATTGACACTTATATTTACCGTTCTCTCCCTAACAGTCATAATCACTTCAGCCTACGTGCATTCTGTCGTAGATTCTGAGTTCGAACAATCAGTGGATTCCCTCTTTCTTCCCCTGTCACTTACTATTCTCACACTAGGCCTCACATCAGCTGCAGTAGAAACGAGGCGCGATTATTTTGCAACGTAAATGAGCCTGTCGCCTCTCCTTCTCCCATGCATTTATTCGTACAGTCGGTCTAAATTGGCGCCACAACGGGCTTCTTTGTAGTTGGACGAAGAACGGAATTGAAGCGGGAAATGACACATTGTCTCCATTGCACTGCACGCGCATTGTGACTGAGAACATCGTCCTTCCAATCCGTAGATCTGCGTAGGAGGGAGAGGAGAGGGGCAGGGAGGAGTCTAATTGCTAACTGCTGCAACCTTTTCCGTTCCTAGAGAGAGACAATCCCCCAAGTGAACTATGACTTCTTCCGCCCTCCACTTATGCCTTCTCGTGACTTCAGAGGGAGATCGGAGGGGGATTCCCGCCCAATCGTCTAGTCATTTATCTTGTCGCCCTCTGTCGATCAAGGTTGCTCTCCTCCTCCCTTCCCTATCCTAATCCTCTCCTTCCTTCCCCGTTTCACAGTCTGTTTGATCGTTGGCAGCTTGCCTCTGTTTGCAAAACAGTCGATCAAGTTGGGAGGGCGGGGAGAGGGGAGAGAGACGGAGGGAGGAGAGGGAGGAGAGGGAAGGGAGGAGGGGCGGCGTGGTTATTCAGAAGGACTGTACCAAGTACAGCGGCTCTCACTCCACTCTATGCCTATTTCAGTTGTTTTCGGTTTTATGCAAATTATTATCGCGTTTGTTCTACGAATTTCGTAGTAAAGAATAGGTTATTCCGAATAACAACTTCGTAGACCTTTTTCGCGTTGCTTTCACCAATTTGCCTGGTTCTCTCATATTTTCTATTTATACTTCGTCAAAGACCCTGACGAACGATTGAGACAGACGGTGTACTATAGTAAATCACAGAAAGGTCTTGTCTGAAGCCTTTCCCCAGTTTACGAAAAAGACTTCGCTCACTTAGCAAAAATACAGTAGACCTTCACGCGCTGAGGCTGCCTTTTTGCATCCTCTATAACTCATTGATTCCATCTCATATCCCCATTAATCCTCACCCATTGCGTCATTCCGAAATGGCATCCATTATTTTCTTCGAAAATCAGAGTTATGCATGGCTGAGAGAGTGAGAGCACAACAGTGTCGTCGCGTGAGATGTGTCTACTATGCATACTCCATTCAATACTTATCTGTCTGAACGAGAGAAGAAGTATTCTCGGGATTCGAATACAATGTGCGACTTCGTGTTTGATTTTTGCGCCTGACCTATGATATCTTCAAAGGTGCTGCAGTCTCTTTCGATTTCGAGTCATTCGTTGTTGATCTTTGATCTCTGAACTTCTCTGATCTTTGATCTCTGCAGGGTCGATTGCCGATCCGATGACAGACGTGGCGATGCGAAATCTGTGTGGAGGGATAACGATGAATGGGACAGAGATGGTCTACAATGGAGATAATATCGATGTCAATCGAGTGAGTCATTCATTTGATTAGATGCATCCATTCAATAGGGAGAACCTCGTGAGTTTTGCGTTCTCGTTCAATGGTCAGAGAAACACGAGACAATGCAGATTGAGGAGAGTCAGCTCTAGCTAAATATCCGCTCTCGACTCTTGAACTAGCGAAGCACTCTGGGATGAAAGGGGATGCAACCTCGTGTCTTTCAATCTTGTAACCGTCTCCTCTTCCCATCTCTCGAAGTAGTTGGTGGGTACATAGGGGCGACTCCAGTAGAGGAGTAGAAGGAGAGGGGAAGACAAACTGAGATGATCGTGTGTCCCCGTGAGAAAAAGATCGAAAAGAGAGATTGATGACGTCATTGGACGATTCCGGAGATCAAGCTAGAAGGAATTCCCTTGGGTAGGATGTAGTCATGCAATCGGATCGTATCTCTCTCAGACCCGGTCCAGACTGCATAATTGAGTGTTGTTGTCTTCTCTTCCCCAGCCAGAATCCTTCGGTGCGAACTTTAGACGGTTCTAGCAATATTTTTACAGGAACTGTGCATAATCCTTCTCTTGGAATGCACTGTAGGAAGCAAAAGACAGGGGAATCCAGAGAAAACAGGAAATGAACTTAGGCGGCAGGTGTGGTATTAGATGGACAGATGGTACCTATCTATTTCAATGAACTGTTCTGGGAAGATGGGATAAAGAAGGACGGGGAAGTGGTGGAACTAGTTAGACCCCATTTTGCTTTGACGGAACAGTCCAATGGATTCCGCACTCGATAGCCTCAAGGTATCCATCTGTCTCGCTCGTCTCATTCTTGTTCGGTGACAATCCAATTGGTTGCAGGTAGCGTCATCTTCTCGCGTCCAAGAAGGAGTTGAGTGCAAGTTATTCGGAACAAGTAAGTCATTCCCGTACTCGGAAAATAGTCTCGACCAGAAACTAGTCCCTTTTTTGGACCAACCACCACAGAAAACTGTTGAGAAGGATACGAAAATGGGCCAGAAACCAGAAAGTGCCTGTTCTCGACCATAGAAGAACAAGTGATCGACTTCTACAATAAGAGACAGAAAGATGTTTGAACCCTCCCTTCATCTCTTCCATTCCAGACAACACTGAATCGAGTGGGACCATCTTCGATACAATTGAGTTCAAGATCTTCATGACATTCATTTTCTCCTTCCTCACAATAGTTGGAATCGTGGGAAATGTGATGGTGATCACTGTAGTGAGGAAAGTGAAAGGAATGGTGAGTGATCTCACGAGTTAATCTCTTCCTCTCCCCTCCCGAAAAACAGCTGTGAATGGCAGGATGACGGGGAATGAAAGTGATAGACTAGACTGGGAGTTGAAGGGTGGTCGAAATTCGAAGAAGACCATGCGGTCAACAGAGATCCCTCGTGTTCTATGCTATGAGGGTGTTCATCCACTTCTTAATATTTGTTCAAAAAGATCCTTCTCCCACTCAATTCAGTCCTCTCAATCTTCCTTGTTATTGTGGAAGCGTACTGTCTTCCCCGACAGAGTTCACTCCTTTGGGGATAAACATCCGGAGCATGAAGAAATGAGAACCATTTCCCCCTCTGCTGTCACAATGTTTCGTCGTCGGTCGTTAGACCACAAAACAAACCACACGAGAGAACTCATTTCGACACCCCAACTACCCTAAAATACACACTACTGCTCTTAGTTGGGGGCATGCTTGTTTACTGTGAGGGAAGAGAAAGGAAATCGTAGTCGAGATGGTGAGAATGAGATTGGAGAGAAGGAGAAGACAGAGGGAAACCCCCGCAATGAACTATGGGACTGAAGAATGATCTTTGTAGATAACTCCGACCAACTGTTATCTCACTTCTCTTGCCATCTCGGATTCACTCTTCTTTGTTGCGACTACTCCCGTTGAGATTGCCTTCCTCTACACAGATGAATACGTCTTCGGATCATTTGGTCAGTTCACATTTGGATACTTTCGGCACTGGGATTGCTAAGCTACGAAAACGCCTGAAGGGTGACCAGAAACCGTGGAAGTGCAGTTCCTTCGTTCTCAATGGAGGTTCGAGGAAGGGGAATATGCGTGTGAAATGGCATCGCATGAATCCACTTGGTCGCCTCGGAAGTCCCCGCTTCCTTCCTAGTACGGTCAGGGATAGTTATTATCCTGCTTTCTTCCTTCTTCGAGGTCTCTGGCATGGTAGAGTTCATGGGGAATCGGGAGAGTCCGGCCATTGCCCGACAGTCGAATCACGCGACAGATTCTTCGTGTTTTCGCAACAATTTCCGAACGAAGTTGGTCAGGCGAAAAGTGGGAAAACAAGAAGAAAGGAGGGACTCATTGACGTCGCTACGGGGCTTTGTGTGGGGGAAGGTGGAGTAATAAGGGTAGTGAGAAACTTGTGTTGTGGAGTATGCTTGGACAATTTGACAGACGAGTGATGGGTGGTGATGGATAGAAGGAAGAGAGAAGGGATGCAACATTTGCAAAACTTCCTGGATCCGAAAGATGAGAAACAGATGACAGAGAGGCGGATGATCATTGGAAACTTACTTGATTTTGGTGAAGGCCATTCCGATTGAAACTACATTCACGAGGGATCAAGTGAAAAAAGATCATTGCAGGATGTGCAGTTATGTCCTTCCTCCCGTATCTGGCTATCAATCTATCGTCCATGAGCATAACAGCCTTCACGATAGAGAGATACTTCGGAATCTGCCATCCTTATCGAGCGAGGTAGAATGAAACTCGTCTTTCGTATTCAACCCTCTAAATTCCAGACAGATGTGTACCGTAGAGAGGGCGAAGCTCATTCTCAAGATCATCTGGGTGTGTTCACTAGCGTACAATGCACCGTGGATATTCCTGGCCAGGGTGAGGATTTTCGAAAATAACTCGAGCATTCATATTAGAAAGAAACGAAAAACATTCTCATTGAGAGCCGGAAGCGTTCCATCCTCTGAATAATTGATACTTTTCAGTTGACAGAAGTGGATGGATTCAAGACATGCGGATTCAGTCTATCGAGAGACCATGGAGCATATCGGGTTTGACTGCGTAGATGGGGAAGGCGTTGACTGAGTATCATTACAGGCAGTGTACACCTTCGATATCCTCTCCTTCTACGCCTTCCCCATGGTCTTGAACATCTTCATCTACATCAAAATCTACTTCGTGTTAATCACTTGTGGAGATCGATTGAAGAATACCGCGGTCAACCTCATTTCGGCTGGTACGGTAATTGTCCCTACCTGGACATTCTGATCGATTGATTCAGGCAAAAGTTCGTCCAAGGACGAGCCTCAGCCTCCGAAAACGACCGAATTTCTCGTAAGTGGAGGAAGATCGAGAGCTTCGACGAGAGGAGGAAAGAACTCGGTTAGTCTCCTTCCCAATCGGTCTCCTTCTCATCTTCAGTTACCTAACAGGAACCTCTCTTTTTCCTAACCGGCAATGACTCGTTTATACTAAAACGTGATAAGGTCGTAAGGGGAATGATGTAGTAAAGAATGTTGTGAGACTGGTAGACAATGAATGACTCTTGATTTACTTCTCCTTCTATACCGTATTCTAAGTTGTTGCACTGCGTGTGTGAATCTATCACTGAATATCGATTGATTCGCATGTCCATAATCTTCCTGAGATTACGGTAGTTCATTCCAGGTGGTGAAAATGCTGGCGTTAGTCGTGGTAGTTTTCGCCACTTGTTGGTTCCCCTATCGAGCCATGGTTTTCTACAATTCATATGCTTCTTCGGACAATCTGTTCATGCCTGAATGGTAAGATTACGGTATGGGTACGGTAGTTCAATCAATCGATCCAGGTATCTCTTCTTCGCAAAGACTCTTGTCTTCATCAACTGCTCTGTCAATCCGATTCTCTACAATCTGATGTCGCAGAGATTCAGGAATGCATTCAAGAGTCTGTTGATGGGAAATAAGAAGAGTCGAAGCTTCTCGCCTAGTGAGTACTCAAACACTACCGTAATCAATTCAAGATCGATCAATAAATCGATAACTGCAGCAATGACGACATTCACTCGAACTCGAACGATGATAATGGTGGACAGAGAGGGAAGGACTCTCCCTGCCAATGAGAACGAACAGAAAGCTCTGATCGGAGCGAATACTCCGTGATTACTGTATTCTTCCCCTCGAAATCGATGCTCACTCTCCTTCTCCTGTGCACTCTTCTTCTCCTAGCTAGTCCCTCTTGCACATTCACCACTCCTTTCGGTTCATCCAGTCACTACGGGAACTCATTTCACTAATCCGATGATAATCGATTACCGTATTCGTTCGAATGCCTTCTTTGTTCCTTGTGGGAATCCGGTGTTCCTTCCTAATCTTTCTTCCATTGATTCGAGTGCGATCAAGCGGGTCCCAGCAGGGAAAAGTACAGTGTGTCCTACGATTGTTTGTAAATATATCGACTGATCTGCCCCATGGTTCTGATTCCTCACTCGAATAAGTATTATTTGTAAGTAGGCACCGACCATTATGTTACGATGATGAAACACGGTTAATTGTTCTCCATGTGTCCGCTCACGCATACTTTGTAGATACGAGGCTTTACGCGCGATAAAAGATGATGAATTACTCGAACTTTTCCCATTGTCTGCAGACAACTTAGCATGCACCCGAAGGAATAACAAGTGAAGTCAATGAATATGCGAGAAGTTGAATGCGATCGTAGATGGACTATCTTTCCGGAAACAACTCTTCACGGGGTTCTCACGTCCAAATTTCGATATCCAAATTTTCCGCTGTTACCTATTCCATATTTTATTTCAAAAAAATATCTGAAACCAAACTTTGAGCATGCAGACTGTGCTTTGCATGCAATCAGAAACACCTCTTCACTGTTTTGACACTATATCATAAGCACTGCCGGAGGGATAGCCGGATAAATACAGAGGAAACAGACGCCATTCTAAAGAGTTGGCCACTCATCATTAGCTTATTGTCTGTCATTATCTAGTAATGTCAATCGACATTTTCAAACTTCCTCAAAATATAATCACCTCGATCTGCACTTTTTTGAACGATAGATCACTTCTACGCTTGAGAGAGGTTGGAAAAAGTCGTGAGAGAGGCGGCTTGGTTTATAATTAATTTATAGATCTGTAAGTCATCAAAGAAAATAGTGGATCGCTTGGTTCTCAATGCACGACGCACATTAGTTATAAGGTTTTCTATTCTTCGAGACGTAAGTGGATTTGGATCAAATATTTCACAGTTTCGAATTATCTACGTAGCTAACAGAGGAAATGTCATAGGGAGAAGGCAAAATGCGAATTTCATTTTCATTCTTTTATCGCAATGATTATAAATTGTGGAAGATGTATTTATTTGGAGTCACTGAAGAGATCGGAATTATAAGTATAGAAGAACGTCGTTCTTATCAGGTTAGCACGTAGATTCAATGAAACTGCTTCAAATCAAATTTTATTTTCCTCTAGACTTTGCATGTATTGATGGAAACAGAGAAGGTCGGAAGATTTTTCGAGTATTCGAAGAATAATATTCACGGAGCAGAATTTCGCATTGTTCATTTCCTCGATGAGCATTCGATTATCAATAAATGTGTTTTTTCGGGATTTGAAGGCAAAACAGTGAAAACTCTCGGAATAGATGATACATCTTGGCCACTAAACAGCTCAGAGATCTACTAGTAAGTATCAATTTGTACCTTTTTCTTGGAAAAATCATAATAATACATAATATTACTTTAAAAATTTGAGCAATTCGGTAATTGATCTTGCGAAAAAGTTAAACCCAACATCCTTCTATCATCAAACTTTTCGTTTCAATCCAGGTAAAATTAAAATGTCTCCTGGGTTGACTTTTCCATAAAACAAAACTTACAATTTTCAGAATCGGTAAATTTTCTCAAGCAGTTGGGAGAATCAGTTAGATCATTGACAATTGCATGGCTAATCAACCGTGATCAGATAATGTCAATAGCGCGATTACTGTTCCGTCGTAATTGTGAACGTCTTGAGTTTGACATTTACAACTCTGATGTTCCAATTACGCTCGTAGGTGCAGAAAATCTCATTCAGGTTTTTATTGATTACGGTTTATAAATTTCGTCTTCTTTTTCAGTTCTTTCATCACCTGGAGAAAAAAGTTTCTTTCATTACTCGAACAGAGGAAGCACCGATCGATATTCGAATCGGCGATTATAATGTGAAAGTAATCCGTAGACGTTTTGGAGTGATCTATATCAACCATGTTGACCTGCTTTGATACACCGAAGCGCCCTTTCCTATCTACATGCATTCTTGTACTAACAACACGAGACACACAGTACAAATTTATTTTCTGTAAGAAGAGACAAATCCAAAACCTTCAAGTGTGCGAAAATATATTGTAAGTTTCATTGTATTGTAGTTGTAAATATAAATCGTGACATATTCATAATTACAATAAAATAGACATCTATTCGTTTCTAGGGAGCTCAAAAAAATGATTACCGTAATCGCACACTGTTCAAGTAGTAAAAACGGTCCTGAAGAGATTGCTCGATATCGACTTTTCGTGACGTCACTCTGTCTTTGCAGTTCGAATTTTCTCGTCTTTTGCATTTTTTCCCGTTGGCGTTTTCCTCGATTTTTGGTGCTCGTTTGCTGTCATTTTCATTCGTCCGTTCAGATGAAGCACCTCGCTATCTGCTTCGGCTTGCTGTCTCTCGTGACGGTGCGTTTCCAACCGTTTTCGTATAATAACTAGCTCTATTGCAGATCGCAGCCACCGAGAAACGTCCGGACGTGCTCGTCTGGAGGTAAATTTCGATCCCCAATAGTCGCAGTTAACTCTCCCCTTCCCAGACAGTTCCTCGGCAACTACCTCCCGGTCAACCACGAGATTGGACTGGTTCTGTCTGCTGTCAACGTCGGAGATCAGACAGCTCACGAGTGAGGATGACCCTGATTTCATCGACTCGATCTCTCATTCCAGTGTGACCCTCTCTGTCTACCGTCAGCTCTACTCTAACTTGAGCAGCACCGGCCCTCTCACTGTGCGAGGCCCCCTCTCCGTGAGTCTATCGGCTTGTATTTCGAATCCTGGATTGCTCATTTTAATTCCACTCTCATGCGTCACAAAAAGTAAATGAAATGGTCGTTTATGGATTCAAAATGCTGCTTGCCCTTTCATCAAACCTCCAATCTCTGCCCCGCGCAGGTCAAATTCTCGAAGATCCAGCCCGGAGAGAGAGTGGAGCACGCCGTTCGTGTCAAGCTCAATCGAATCCCCGAGGGCAGAGATAACAAGGTGAGGAATTGGTGGTCAAATCGTCATTTGTGCTCGTGTGAAGGCATTAACGGAAGTGAGAATCTGCTGAATGTGCGGTAAACCCCTTTTGTCGGATATGTTATAATCCACACTGTGTTCAGCATCCGGACCAGAAGGCCTACATGAGCATCGTCGGTGCGCCCGCGCGAGTCATCTACCAGTATGTTTATCTTTTAAATATTTATATTTAAATCTGGATAATTGCAGCAACAAGAACGGGCGGGAGTACACGGGATTCTCGCACGTCTCGGATAGACGTGAGTCGTTGATGGTGGAACAAGAGAGATAATCTTCTTCCTTCAGTGCCCGTCCAAATCCTGCTCGAGTCTGCCGTCCAGAAGATCCTCGGCGGCAACGGATGGGTGAGTGGAGGATCATTTTCGAAATTCACTATTTTGGCAGAGTAGAAAAATAAGCGAAAAAAAAAATAAGCGTATGTATGCAGTATGTGATGTCCATGGAGTGCCGTTTCTCACTCTGGCTAATTTTCAACAATTAATATTGCGTTAATTAATGGATTGCAGTACTGGCTGGTGTTCTCTGGTCTGATGTCCGTGACGATCGGCCTCCCTCTCATCACCGTCTGCTCTTTCAAGATGAAGTACGATGATGAGAAGAAGAAGAGGGTCAAGAAGGTCGCCAGCGATGAGGATGAGGTACGGTATCTCTCCTTCTCTATCGAGAATTGATTGTCGACCCTTTGCAGACGACGTCATCTGACAATGATCGCAGCAAGACGAAGACTAAGGAGGCCGTCCCTCCTCCCAAGCAGTTCTACACTGCAACTCAAGTGGTCAAGAAGAGAACCAGAAGAACGGAGTAGGAGAATGGATTGAATGTGTATGCCACACCTTCCCCTCTTTTGTACCGTATCTTTACATTACACCGGTTTTATCGCTCACTAGAGCCCGTTTTGTTGTTGATAATAATTGATTGGAAGAGTATAAAAGAATATTTCTTTATTTCCAGGAGAAGCGTATGTACAGAAATAGCTGGGGTGACTAACGAATGAACTGCGAGAGGGAGAAACCGGAGATTCGGGCAGGAAGTGCATTGGATTGATTCCTAACAAGTGAAGTGAAGGGGGATTCAGAGGATTCCCAACTCCTGGAGTTGAACTGCCACCAGAATGCAGATGATGATGAAGAGAGGAACTGTGATGGCAATGCACACGATCAATTTGATTGGTACTGTAATGGTTATTGATTGGATACTGTAGATTAGAATATCGATTGAGTGTGTGAGCTCAAGGTACTGTGAGTGTGGCACTCACATTTCTTCCTTTCTGGAGCAAAGGTGGTAGTAACGGTAGTTCGAAGTGAAGGGGAGACATCTCTGGCGCGGTATTCACAAGCTAGATTTCCATGCTGCCTTCCATTCTCCTGTCCATTTGATCGATAATCAGTGACGAGTGGTCGGAGAGGCTGGAATGAGGGGTACTGTATACTTACTGTCATCATGCTTCATTCGATGTTTGTGTGTCCCTTTCCCTTTCATCTAATAGGTAAACCATGAAGATACGTACCTCAGACAGCCTTGGATCCGCTCGATACTCACAAGCGATCGTTGCGGGACCCAGTCGGGTATCATAGTTGCGAGATGCTGCTGGGGGCTGAACGGGATACGGTATTGGAATGTGAATTCAATAGAGATGGATTCGTTTCTGCTCACAGCATAAGATTGTGGTTGGGGCGCTCGATATTCGCACGCTATTTGGCCATTTGATGCATGACTGGGTTGAGGATAGGTCGGACTGCGATGGGAGATGGCTGATCGGACGCCCTGAAAGAGATTGAATGAAGGGATGTTGGGAGAAAGAAGGAAGAAGTGATGAAGATCAAAGATCATAGAACCGTACCTGATTGTATCCTTGAGTCTGTTTAATAGATCGATTGGAGGTGTATCGAGTGGCTGTAAGATTGAGAGTTATTTCTTTTCTTTAGATCGGTCCCCTCAGAATAGGTTGAAATGGTTTCTCTCACATTTCACTGTACCTATGTTGGAAGTTGTTTTCCTAGTAACTCGAGAGTGACGAGAACTCTCAACTGTCCCAAATGGGGTAAATAAGAGGGAGTCTCTCACGTGGTTGGGGTGGCTGATCGCTTCCCCAGCCTCCTCCCGATTGAGGAGATCGAGCACGATTCTCGTAGTGTTCGAAGGTTTCTAGAGGGGAGAGAAGATCAGCGCCACGTTCGCTGGAAGGAAAATGGTTTATGAGTAGAACGTGATGCAGGAAAGATTGAACTTGAGTTCGAAGATTAGTTCTATTGAACACGCTCTTTCTCACCTGAATATAGGAGGGCATGGATAGACCATGAGGCTAGATGGATGTGGGGTATTTGCGGGATTCAGTGAGTGATTTACATGGGGGAGATTATGAGGAAAGGGGTTCTAGCCCTCCCTCCAATCTAGAGAATGGAATGGAGAGCACGTGAGAGAAGAGGTTGTCATAGAGATGGAAGAAGGGAGGGAGAATGGAAAGGGGTTTGAATGGGGGTGTCTAGGGGGTCCAGAGAATGGAAAGGATCGTGACTTATTCAAGAAGTGACTGTGTTTTGAGTGTCGATGTGTGGGGGAAGAACCACTCACGATGATTTATTTGGTATATCAAAATAAGCTTACTATCGATTGTCTCCTCTCATGACGATATGGTATGTGACAGTCCGACTGATGGGAGAGAGAGGAGGAGTGAGAAGTTGGTCTGGAATTGGGATGAAACGTTCAAGGGAGATGATGTGTGATGCAGAATAGTCTAGGAATGATCGATTCGCATGAATGATGGCGGTTTAGTGAGGGAATAGATTGGGAAAGAGGGAGGGAAGGCGCGATGGGAGGTGTTTTTGCGAGAGGTGGGCTATTGATTGAATGCAGGAGTTGCAACAAATACTTGACTAGAATAGCCAATTAACGAAGAAACATTGAAGAGGGAGGGAGATGGTTATCGATCGATGGATGCTTTGAGTGGAATGGGCGGTATTTCGGGCACGCGGCTACTCTCTCTGAGCGAATTCAGTGAAGGTCAGAGTGGGTTTGAGGATGGAGAGGGTTTGGAACGAGAGATGGAGGGAGATCATGGAGAGATAATGGACTGATCTCTGAAGAGTTGATTTGAATGATGATGCTTCAGAAATAATGCGCATCATCATTAGCCAATCAAAAACTGCGAGTGAAATGGATGGATTGATCGAATCAATACCCTGATTCAGGTCGGAGAGATCAATAGAAGCAGATGGTTTCACGGAAATCAGGGCAGATTCACGGAAAGAAAGAGTAGAAAAGGAATGGGAATAGGGAGTGAAAGTGCCAGCTGTAGAGAGATGAACCAGAGAAGAGAAAGAGAGAAGGTACAGGTTCTATTCTGCCTCTCTTTCTCTCTCCCTCTCTCGAATCTCTTTCCCTGTCTCTCCGATCATACGCTAAAAGGTAAAGGTAAAGGTACTGCCACGTCAAGCGATTTTACAGTCGTACGACAACGCTAGGTGGGACCCGCTGGTAAGGCCAGCTGTTAGCCGGACTACAATCCCCTGCTGTCCAATGCTTTCTAGGGGAGGATTACCTTCCGCAACCGAAGTCACTACCAATTTACCGACCCCGGAGGGATAGAATGCTTGGTTTG
>LS495041.1:115048-131102 GCA_900490845.1 Pristionchus japonicus
ATTGATCGTCTTCCTCCTAGTCATCCACCCCTTCTCCTTCTCCATTCAATCACATCCGGTTCAGAATGGGTCCCTTCTCTCTCTTCCTCCTCTCATCACCTCTTCTCTCTTTTCCCCTAATCTCCTTATCATTATGATCATTTTCCAACACACGCGATGCGCAATTCGCAGTCTTGTTTGTGCTCGTTCGTGTGATTCCGTCTGCGAGAGGATGATCTTTGATCTTTGCTCCCCTAATTAGTCTAATGAGTCTCTCATTCCAGCATGGCTACAACCTCGGTGGAGAAACTGCGGCGGAATGTGGGCGAAGTGATGAGTGATCGAGACGCCGTTGACGCATTCAGAAGATGGGCGGCAATGGTGAGAGACTGATCTTTGGTCTTTGATCTTTGGACTTTGATCCTTGGACTTTGATCCTTGGACTTTGATCCTTGAACTCTAGTTTAATCTTTTATCTCCTGCAGGACGAATCTCGCTGCGGATCGTCGATCGATCTCCACTTCACGATCAAACACTTCCGTTCGATAGTGGAGAAGAGGGCGGGGGAGGCGTTCCCTCTCGCAATCACCGCCCACAAGAGCTATATCAGGTACGGTAGTAGTGCAGTTCTTAGTGCAGTATCCGAAACGTCGTCAGCAGCAAAAATATGAAGGAGTGTGTGGTAGTGGTGTAGACGTTGGTGTGCTATCCTAAACGTCACCAATCGAATCCTCTACAGCAAGAAGACTGGTTCGTGTTCGTTTCTTCCGGACCGAGTTCGATCTGAGATGTCTCGACGTGCTCATTCAATCAAGAGTGATTCTCTCTCGAAGGACTTCTTCGATATCGTCATCCCTCATCTCGACGAATATCTCAAGCAACTTCACGCCAACTTCATCTCTTCGGAGGCATTTGTCGCGGTAAGTCCGGAAAGTAGAATACGGGTCTCGAAATATTGATTATCTTATCAAATTCATGCATCAAGGTTACTGAAACGATGTAGTTGAAACACGATCGAGACGGGTATTTCAATGTGAAACAATTTCAGTTGACGAGAGCGATCAAAGACGCGGAAAGGACCATTCCATCGACCTCCATGGGAACTCCCGCCACGATCAAGAAGGTACGGTAGTCATCCAATCGATCGATCCTACGGTATTCGTTGCAGGAGCGAGCCTCATCCCTTGCCACTTCTTCTCCGTCCACCTCATCCGCCCCCAACAAGTCATCCGCCCCCTTCCCCTTCTCATCGAGAGTCGTCGGAGCTACTGCTGCCATCACCAATGCATTGAAGAACCCCTTCAGGACGTGAGTTGATCTTTGATCTTTGACCTTTGATCTTTGATCTTTGACTGGAATCGTAGGCAGTCTTGGACTGAACTGATCTAGCTCATCTGCAGGTACAACATCGACCACCCGGTGAAGCAGGAGCCAATCGACGTGGATGCAGCCATTGCGAACAAGGTACGGTAGAGAGGATACTGTAGATCGATTGGCTTACTGTGGAATCAATAATTATCGATTGATTGCAGCAACGCCATACGAACGATCATGCGAAAGAGTTAGGAGAAAAACTGCAGAGATTGGCAGATGAAATGGAGAAGAGAGGAGTACCATATGCAAGGTACGGTAGGAGTACTCTAGCAGATATTTACTGTGATACTTGCAGGGAATTAAGCGGTAAAGGAGACAACTTCTCTGATATGACTGAAGAATCGATCGATAATGACATCGAAGCGTATGCAAGCAGATTGAATGAGAGTGGAAACAGCAAGAGTGAGTTTTGTTAATTGCTCTATATAGAGGAACTATGGATCGATACCGTAGTAAAAGGTCAAATCGATAATCTTCTCAGGAGAGGACTCTGACACTCCTCCCGCCACTAACACTCTTGCCTCTCCTGCTATCGCTCCTCACTTCAACCACTATGGAGTCAATAGCTTCGCCCCTCCACCATCCAACAGGTACGGTAGTTTAGCGATTAATCGATAATGACCACTGTAGATGAAGAGTACGGTAATCTAAGAGTATCGATTGCAGACTGCGTCGTAAGTACATGGACACACTGCACAACACGACCGCAGTGAGCGCCCATTCGTCGACCTCTCCCACAGCAGGAACCACACGCAAGAAGGGGTACGGTAGTTGGATTGATTCATTGATCGACTTGATTACGGTAGATGAAGAATATCGATCAATCTTCCAGTTTCAGTCGCCCATCAACGGATCACGATTCTGGTTCATCTGGATTCTACTCTGGCCATCCCTCTTCATCCTCATCTGCATTCTCTTCTCACTTCTCTGCTCCTCACTTCAATACTCTCAGAAGACCCACCCATGGAGCTGATATCGGTAAGTACTGTGGGATTACTGGAGATTTTACCTTGACAAAAATTACGCTAGGCTACGGTATTGAAAGTATCGATTGCAGATCACTCGTTCGATCATTCTCGATTGGGTCACTTCCCCACTCTGGCTCGTCCTTCCTTCGTGACGGACAGTTCTCCCTCTTCCTACTCTCATCCCTCCCCTTACTTTCATCTTCTCACTCCCAGTGCTTCCCCCTCTCAACACGATCGAACTGGAGGAATTCACAATGGATTCGCTACACTACCGTACGTTTTGAGCCGTTGCAGTAGCCTGATCGATTGAAAACGAATAAATCCTAATCAATCGATATTTCAGTCGATCGACGGGTCGCATTCCCTCAGCCCCTGGATCATCGACCTCGTCTGGAAATGGGAACTGCGATGGGAAGATCCTCCTTCGGGTTACGGTAACCGGCAATCGACCGATGGTCTTCCGAACGGAACCCGATGAGGGAGGAATGATGACTCTCAAGAAGTTCAGAACTGTCTTCGGATTGAGAAGAGAGAGAAATAAGTGAGTGCATTCAATGTTTATTGAATTGAAAGAAGAGCTATTGTGTTTATCTATCAACATAATGAAGCAATCAATCAATCAATCAACCAATAATCCTCCCTGATTGCAGGTTCTTCTTCAAGAACTACAGTGAGGACGATACTTCTGACTACCAATGGGATCTCGTCTCAGACGACTCGGCTACCGTACCCCTCTACCACGGATCGATTACTGCAGAGTGCAGACCCGCACTCGACTCGCCCGAATGAGTACTGTAGCCGTTCCCTATCGATTAGTCATTCTCTTACCGTAGCCCATCCTCTCGCCTATCCTCTTCCTATACGAGTCGATCGATCCCAGTGAGTCTCACCACGCCCAGATGTCTCCCTTCCATCCATTATTGATCCCCAGTCTATATTCGTTGTGCTCAATTGTCTCAGGTTCGTACGGGTATCGATCCGACCCCCTCCCTCCCTCTTCATACTACGTGACGCATTCAGTTGCTCCCATCCTGTACAATTATCGTGCTAATATTAATTGAACAAGGTAATAATAAATGGATTATGAATATATTTCGTTACACACAAATACATTGGAAGAATGACGAAGCATCTGAAAAAATAAAGCGTTTCTGAAATCATCATTCAAATGCGAATTTTTTAAATGAAGCTTCTCGTATGCGATCACACTGAAGGAATTAGTTCTCACAGAGAAGCGATCATGGAAGCATGACAAAATAATCGATAAATCAGAAAATTTGAAATTCCTACGGTTTTCACGGTCCCACCACGAAAAGTCGACATTTGCACACTGCATTTCCTGGCTGCGATTCCGGCTCTCCTCAAAGTCCCTCAAGACTCTGGAACTTTCCATAAAGTTGGTCGAGTCTTGTTGTACTTCGCTGATTTCTTCTTGATTTCCAATGCCCGAGGCAGCCCTTATCGATTGTTACAACAAGGGATGCGGAAAGAAGTTCGACGCCAATAGTAACAGCGCTGGTAAGCCTTTTTCTCCCTTTTTGCTCACTACTTTTCCTGATTGAATTCGGTATCTAGCCTTCTTTTACTTCGTGTTTCCAGAGGACTGCCAGTACCACCCTGGTCCTCCTTTCTTCCATGATGCTTACAAGATCTGGAACTGCTGCAACAAGAAGAGCACGGATTTCGGCACTTGGCTCAGCTTTCCCGGTTAGTTTCTTTGCTTTCTTTCCCGATTGTTCTTGCAATTCTCTTAATTCTTATACATATTTGCTGACTAATAACCATCGCAGGTTGTACGAAGGGTCGACACTCCAATGAGAAGCCTGTTGACATAGTCAAAGTAGCTGCAGTCAAGGAAATCCGACCTGAGAAGGTAAGGGGCTTCACTGTGACTAAACACTACTCATCTTGATTGAAATGCTATTATTAGAACTAAACGAAATTTATGTTCGGTAATCATTCAGGAAGAAGACGTGATCGTGTGGAATGGATTGAACAAGCCGGCAGAGAGGCGAGATGAGACATCCAGGGAAGATAAGAGTATTACCGTCGAGACTACTGATGGAGCTAAAGCTGCCATCCAGAGGTTAGATGCAATTTCATCATACTCGATGGTCGATTTCCTAAATTATAACTGCATTTTCGAAATGCCGTTAGAGTGAGTTACGAGCTAGACGGCCACAAAAATGATGCATGTTCAGGTACTTGGAAGAGCACCAGGCGGAAATGTCGACTGAGCTGCACATCGGAGCTCCCTGCAGGAATAACAGCTGTAAAGCGGTCAGTTACTTGAATATACAGCCTTTTTTACCTTATTTCACTTACTCATTCCCCAAGAAACCTATTCAATTATTTTACCTTACAATGCACAATTTCAGAGTTACTGTGGTCCCTCTGCCTCTCACGACCCGTGTGTCTACCATCCAGGAGTTGCAATCTTCCATGAGGTACAAAAAATTGTTTTATTGGTCGAAATGGGCAAAAATAGGTTCTGTAGCTCAGAATTTGACCTTGATTCAGCTTTTCATATTCTTAACCTGTTGCAGGGCATGAAATATTGGTCGTGCTGCAAGAAGAAGACCTCTGACTTCCAAAATTTCCTCAATCAGAAGGGATGCGAGACGGGAGAGCACTGCTGGTCAAAGGTGAGAGGATGGCTGAAAGAATGCAACTTCTAGAGTTAGGCTAAACTTCTCGAATATCAAGAGAAAGGGATTCGTGAATAATGAAATCGTGCAGTGAGCCAACTCGATCTCTCGATATTGAATTCCTTCCTCTGCAGAACGAGAAAGTGGACAAACTGCGTGAGGATTTCTACAGTGCCAACGGAACGATCACTGTCAATCTGTACTGCAAGGTGAGTAATTGATCTTATTTTTTAAATTGTAACTTTAATCTTGCAATAATAGGTAGGTTCGTCAACGTTAATTGATTATAATCACGGCCATTTTCTTGTAAGGGCGCGATGCCGGACGAAGTCTCGGTCGATTCTGATGGACAGTCGATGAGAGTGAAACTAGTGCATGGATTCGGAACGAAGGAGTCTCACTTTGTCTATGATCTGTGGGGAGAGATCATCCCTGAAGAGAGCAAGGCAAGAGTCGGAGAGAGGAAGGTGAGCAGGCATTTGAACTTGAAACTGTTTCAGTAATATTTATTCAAAACTACGATCGGAATTCCGTTGATGATCTTTGAACTTATTCAAATTGGTCGTTGATCACACGCGTACGTGCTGATCAACGAGTTTATTGATTACGATTGACTTGCTTGCAGGTTGAACTAATTCTGAAGCAAGTGGACAATGTGAAATGGCCTCGACTCCAATTCGATATTACTCAAGACGCCCAGATTGAGGCTTAATCTGCTCTTTCTTCTCATCCTCTCTAGAAGTATCTCCTTCTCCCAACTATGACCTTCCCCTTGTCTCACTTAGTTCCGTCATGAATCCAGTAGTCGATCCCCGTCCGATTTCTCTCCTTTCTCGCCTTATTTTCCTTTTCCCGTGCTATCTCATTGAGTTCTATTGTGTGATACTTGTTTCTTATTTTTGAATTACCGTTGTCTCTCCTTGAAGAGTAATTTATAAAGTTTGTTCTCCATTTCCTTGATCATGTGAAGGCACAATGCATATGGCACTATAAGTTTTACTCTTTAGGAAACATGCTCAAGATCAATTTGAAGATGATCAACCAAAATCAGCCCATTTCCGAGGGTAGAAATCTTGTCATTCTTTAGCTGGGGGAATCTTCTCCCACCAGTAATGACCAACAAGATCTGTTAACTGGTCAAGTAACATCTCAAGAAGCACTGCATGAAGTTCAGTTCTGAAGTAGATTCGGCAAGAGAATACATGATTGAACATTTGGTTCAGCTCATGATGATGAATTTATGAAAAAATACTCATGTGATTAGGATCGATCTTCATGTTTTGCGATAGAAGAGTGAAGAAGAATCCACGATATCTTGATGATCACGAAGAGGGGTTATTCTTAGGTCATCCATTGCTTTCAATCTCCTATCTTCTCCTTCTATCAGTGCGTTCGCGTAAGAATCGCCACTTTCCGAAAGAATCCGTACAGCAAAATGAAACACCCCGTTTTTTCGACAGAATAAAGTAGGCATGGACTCCCTACATTGATTACCGCGAATATTTGGGTGACGCGATCTTAATTTGCATAGATAATGAGGTTCAAAGTTATGCATTCTTTCCAGTTTTTCAACTGTAAAAGACATGAAAGTTAACCAAATCGCCTAAAAATAGAAACTAAAGGTCACTTTCATGCGCTGAACACGTCGGTGATCATCATTTTTCAAATTATCGAAATTTGCATATTCATGAAAACTTCAAGCTCAATTTTCTCGAGAACGGAGAAAGACGTGTCTCCAATTTTTGGATATGTTGTATATACCGCACGGGCGCGGCGAACGGGGTGAAATGAGAGAGAAATAAGGGGGAATGAGGTGTTATTTTCGTAAGAAAGCCTCAGTTCTTTGAGGATTTAAGGTCGAAGACACACAAAACTTGGGTCATGCCCGGGCAATACTTGAAGATCTGATCAAGGGCTACAACATATCCAAAAATTGGAGACACGTCTTTCTCCGTTCTCGAGAAAAATGAGCTTGAAGTTTTCATGAATATGCAAATTTCGATAATTTGAAAAATGATGATCACCGACGTGTTCAGCGCATGAAAGTGACCTTTATTTTCTATTTTCAGGCGATTTGGTTAACTTTCATGTCTTTTACAGTTGAAAAACTGGAAAGAATGCATAACTTTGAACCTCATTATCTATGCAAATTAAGTACGGGTGACCCAAATTTTCACGGTAATACATGTAGGGGGTCCATGCCTGCAATAATCTGTCGAAAAAACGGGGTGTTTCATTTTGCTGTACGGAGTGGTGGCGGATCTTACGCGAACGCACTGCTATACTAACTTTCCTAAGATGACAAGTTATCGTCAGTGAATCACTCAATTCCGTAATAGTAGAAGGCATATAACGATGATGTAAGTACAGTTGCAATGCAATCACCTCATCAATCGTTGCTTCATCAGGCATTTCGCTTAGAAGAACGGGAATCCTCCGAGACAGACATTGAGAACTGAATATGTGTTTAACTGAATCGACCGTGGAGAATACATATTTAGTTGAATAACGAAAGCAAAGATGCCAATGAAACAGTATGGAAAACGTGACTTGGTCAGTTGACTAACGATGAGCTGATAATCTACCGGATTGACTAGACGAGAAGGGCTGGTAAGATAGAAGCTATAAAATTTGAAGGAATTCGAAGGAGACAGCAATAATATACATGGAAAGATATTCATCATATTGTTTCATCTCTCCATTCTTCATAGACGTTGCAACGCTTCTAGATACCTTCATCTTTCATCTCTCAACTGCATTCCACTTCGACGCACTCATCGAAAATCATCCAAAATCGAAAATAGCAATCATCGAAAATCCACTCAGATTCTTCAAACGTAGCATGCACCTCTGTTCATCGAGTGTCTCATTAGCTGCAGTTTTCAAGTACGGAACTTGAAGTTCAAGTGTCTCTCATTTTTCATTTTTCGATTGAATGTAGTGTGAACCGAATCCGATTTGTTAAGGCAACTTCATCACGATCCATGCAGATCATCAATCAAAGCTTCCACAAAAGATCACTCGATAAAACGGAAGGCGTCGGGGGCAACAAATAACAAAGAATGAAGATCATTAGGAGGGGGTGAACAAATCTAACGAGTGCTGGGGAAAGGAAGGTGGAACAACAGAGTGGAATCAGAGGAGGCTGGCGGAACGAGAAAGTCTCTACATGGTGAGTCCCATGATTGCATTGACGATGTCGTTGTCGGCCGCTCGAAGGGCACGAATGGCTTTGTTGCGGGAGACGTTCGCCTGACTCATCACCAGTTCGATGTCCTTCTCCTCAATGCCAGTCGCATCCTCCTCAGTTCCATCCTCGTCCTCGGCCACGGGGGCGAGACGGGGAGCAGGCGCGTCCTCCGAGGGCTAAAGGGAGGAGATTAGTTGCTAATTAGGGACTAATTAGTCAGGAAGAAAGGGTTGTAGTTCTCAGGCAAAGTCAGTGGAATCAGCCGATCATAAAGCGGTTCTTACTCGTCATTGAACTGGGGTGGAGAGGGGTCTAACCAAGGGAGGGGGACGTACCTTGACTCTGTCGATGGCGTTCATCTGAGCGTGCTGCGAGAGATCCTCGATCTTCGCCTCTCCGAACACGATGTAAGTGTCGGATCCGGGAGACTTGAACACGTCGGGGCGGTTGATCACGAAGAGGATGTTCTGGAATGCATTAGGTTAGGCTTAGTGCTAAGGCTTGGCTTAAGGCTGCTTAAGGCAGGCTTAATCTTAAGCTTAGGTTACCTTGCTCTTGCGGATGCAGACACGGGACACTCCGTGGACGGGCTTGAGTCCGAGCTTGGAGAAGAGCTTGCGAGCCTTCTTCTCAGATCGAGACTGCTTGCCAGTACGATCGACCTGCTCTCCCAGACCTGCGGCCTCAGCCACCTGGGGAAGGAGGGTAATTAGTTAATTACTATGATAATTAGCTAATTATTGGTAGTAAAGTGTGTGGTTTGTTCTCAGGCAAAGTCGTTGGAATCATCAGTCATAAAGCGGTTCTTACTCATCATTGAACAGAGGTAGTCAATGGATGGGAGGGGGACAAACCTTTCTCTGAGCCTCTGAGATCTCTCCCTCCTCGAGGCCGGGGACGTCTTCATCATCAGACGAGTCCTCGTCGTCGGAGGTCACCTTCTTCTCCTGTTCCTCCTTCGCTGCCTTCTCTGCAGCTGCTGCCGCTGCCTTCTGAGCCTTAGCCTCGGACTTGGCCACCATGATGGATAGAGATGAGTACCCTGGAAGGAGAGATGAGGGAGGGGAAGCTCTGGTTTCTTCTTACCAGTGGTAAACCAGTATAGTTACCAGTTGTGGGCGGGTTGAAATACAACTGGTAACTATACTGGTATACCACTGGTAAACGCACTGGTTTACCACTGGTACAGGAAAGGGTTAGCAAATGCAGAATAAGAGGTTAGGTGGGTCATATCGATTGATAGCATGAGTTGGCCTCATACGGTAACCGGGCCTCATATGGAACGTCCACCTGAGGTTAGTCACATTCAAAAACGATCTCGAGTGAAATCGTAAAATTCGTACTATGCGGCGTGCACACGAGAGCTGGAGCTTGATGAGGGGGGTGTGTGAAGGGACCTTGTAGGCAGAGTTGTCTCTAGACACGCCGGGTAAGAGTCACACTCAAATACCAGTGGTAAACCAGTTGCATACCACTGGTAACCTGGAACTGGTTCACTACTGGTAACTATACTGGTTTACCATTGGTAAATCAAAACTCCGCCCCCTCGGTTCTCTAGCCCCAACTGGTTTACAACTGGTAACTTTTCAACTGATAAACAACTGGTAGATACACTGGTATACCACTGGTACGCCAAAACTCCGCCCCCTGTAACTGGTATACCACTGGTAGGAAGAAACCAGAGAGGGGGGAGAGGGTCACTGAGTGAGGTATCAAAGGCGATGGCAACGCCTTGGATGGAGACACAACGAACAGGTGATTTGTAATATCTTTACTTGCTATGCACCGATATATTGTGAACACGGGAATGGAGGTTATACAAAGAAGTGATTCTAGAGTAGGGAAGAAGGATAAAGCCAAGCTCTCAGTATCTACAAGGGGGTTGCATATACAATGGTGAATGTGTACTGAATGACGGGAATTATTTGTGCATCTCTCGTCAAGAGTTGTTGAAAGTAGTCAGTCTATGATGGAGAATGGACACTAATAACCGCGAAAAGAAGAAGTATGAAAGTGGTTCTAGATTGACTGGAATTGATCACAACCGCCTACTGGAGGAATCAAGAGAAGAAATCCGCCTTGGATTACGCCGTATTACTCTCTCAAAGCATTGATACACACAATATCTATTCGGGGTTCTCTATACACATTGTGCTTATAATATACAAGATAATCTGTTTGATACACTCTATCAGAGGAGGTCCTATTCACTCGTTGCCGAAACCTTCAGTCAATTCAATCGCGAGATTCAGTTTCTCAACCAATTGCTCGTAAGATCGATAAGGAGGGAGGTCTAATCGATTGAAGCAAGTGTGTGATCTAGGCAGCCAATTCTCCTTCCCAACCCTCTCGATGCAGAACAGTTGAGGGCCCGTCGATCCGATCAATTCAGCGAATCCTCCAACGGGAACTCTGCATGTACCAGTGACGAATTGGAGGAGACGAGCTCGCTTCTCCTGATCGAGGGAACGAACCCACTGCCAGAACCACATCACCTGCAAATATTTAGTCAATTCTGTCGGATTCGAAGTCATGAAACGTATTTCACACCATAAAATTAGATTGAGACGCACTTGTTTGCTGCCGGGAGCGTAGTGCCTGTATACAGTATGCCGCTGCCAGTCATTCACGTCGATATCCTGCATTCCACACAGGAGCAACTCCAGCTCTCTCTCGTCGAAGTACTGTAGCCACTCGAGAGGGAAGACGGATTTGAATCCATTGAAGAACGCCTTCAGTTGCTCCTCCACTCCTCTGTTGAATCTCCATTCGACGAGCAGTTCGATGTATTCCTGCGAAGAGATTGATTAGGGATGAACGACATTGGTTTAGACTTACGAGTTTGTTCGATTCGTTCACGGCGATATCCTTTCCTCCCTCCTTCAATTCATGCGATTTGATCTCTCCGAGTAGTTCATAATCAGCGACGAAGTACAATTCCATCTGGCATTCGTCTATGTCGTTGTCTCTGATCCACACGACCGAATTGTAGAATTCAGTGTCGACAGATTCGAGATCCTTGAGAACCAGCTTCTTGTTCAACATCTTCTTGTAGAAGGGCATCGTGAAGCCAGAGAAGATGAACTTTCCGTGGAAGAGAGCCTGGAATTGAGGAGTTAGACTCATTCGGAAAAACCCAGGATGAGTATGAATAACCAAATCGAGGTAGAGCTCAGTAGGTTGTGGCATCATCAATCACTAGTCGGAAACACGGACCAACCATAGACACATCATAGCTCGAGAGAAGGAAGGGATAGAGGGAAAGGACTGACCATGGCAATGAATCTTCCGATGTATTCGAAGTACTTGAGATGGTCGGGATTGATGAATGAGGCGGGATTGATTTGGAGTGAATAGTTGTTTCCTCCCGCATACATGAACAGACAGTACATCGGGTTGAGAACTTCGTGGGAGAGGAGGAAGAACCATTCTCTGAAAGGAGAGGAGTTAGCAGGTGTATTTAGAGTGCTCCATTCCATCTGGAGCCTCTCTACTCCTCAGACTGACGTGCGGTTTGAATCATAAGTTTCATGTTTGCGGTTCGGATAATCGTCATCGAAGTGGGGTTCCAATGGAGAAAAGACTGAATTGTACCTGGCGACTCCTCCGTAATCGAGTCCTTCCTCTCCCTTGAATTGAATGTAGAGTCTCCTTCTGAGATCCACTGGATTCTTCCTCATTATCTCTTGGAATGAATCTTCGAAGACTGCGTTGCGAGAGACCGTGATCTTCACGTGATTCGGAACGGAATTCGACTGAAAGGGAGAGGGGATTTACAACCAGATGTGTCACTCTCAAACACAAAAGAACGGAAAGGAACGGAGAGAGAAACGATAAAAGTGCTCACCAAACAAAGATATCTGAACTGGGCAATCTTCCATCGGAACGTTCTCTCGAATGTCATATTGTGGGAGAGGACTCCCAATGGACCGACGGGTTTGCCCGTTCGAGGATCATTGTAGGTAGTGGTCTTGTTGATGTGATCGATGAAGAAGGGGACGCCCTGCTCAAATGGAGGAATAGGAGAGGGAGGAGAGAGGAGGGGACTGTACCTGCTCAGTGAATCGCATCTCCCATCCCTCGGGGAGGGGATCGTCACTCACTCCCTGAGTCCGAGGATCTTCCCATTGAGTCGTCCTATTTACATGATTCACGAAGTAGACTCGAGCCGTATTCGGGTCCGATCTCTTCTCCCATCCTTCAGGCAGAGGACCCAGAGGGTCGTCCGTCATCCCACTGTTGTTCTGCAACGATTGGGTTTGAGAAGGACTTGGAGTAGAGGTTCTACCTGAATGAGGAACCTCTGCTCCCAGGAAGCCTGAGCCTCGGGTCGATTGTTCTGCCATCGTTCATGGGCATTGATCATATCTTCCGTCGGTCTCTGCCAGGTGGTCGTTCGAGTGTTGTGGTCCACGTAGTACACTCGTCCACGTGGGTCTCGACGCATTTCCCAACCCTGCAGAGATAAGATGAATCATCCGTATCAAAACGATTATGATAGGCCGAAAGCAAAAGAGAATCCTCAGACTGACGTGCTGTTTGAATCAGGGAATTCATAATAGCGGTTCAGTGAATCGTCATCGGAAGGGGAACTGCGTCAAAAGACCAACTGCTAAAGGCAGGCATCGAACCAGCAACCTCACTATTGCTAGGCTCTCTCTCTACCAAAGAGCTACGTTCAAGTTGCTAGGGTAGATAAAGATCATCTCTAACCTGCGGCAGTGGTTGCGAGCTGGGTCTCTCCCAGGTGGTGCTCTTGGTAGTGTGGTCGACATAGTACTTCCTTCCATACTGATCGAATCTCAGTTCCCATCCATCCGGGAGTGGTTCCTCTGCAGCCACTGCAGCCTGCTGTTGAGTAGTCATCATCGTGTCCCGATTAGGCTTCGATGCGGGTCTTCGAGGGGCGGAGGCAGACTCGGCAGGGGGAACGAGAGTGGAAGAGGAGGTGGACGCCTCCCCGAAATGATCCGCTGATTCACTCCGACCACTGCTTCCTGAGATGGAAATGATGATAAGAGTGTAATGAGGAGAATCAATTACCTGCACTCCTTCTCTTCCTCTCCATTGAACCTTTCAGGGAGATCTTCGCTGTTCCCACTTTCACGTTTTCCTTGGAGGTGATAGAAAGAGTCACAGCATCGGTAGTCACTGAATGGGAGGGATTGAATAAAGTCAATCCTCGATCGTCACTCACATTCTCCATTATCATTCCTGGCAGCGGCACTCATCTTCAACTTGGTCGCCCCCACGAGAGTGTCATCGAACAACTTGCTCTTGTTGAGTATCCGAAGGGAGAGAGTTGACTGTTCAGTGACAGAGATGGAGAAGGTCTCCTCCCATTCTGGACTGTTGCTCTTCTTCTTAGTCGCTGTCTTCTTAGTTGACTGAGATCCTCCTCCTTCCACTGTCAATTCAGCATAAGAGTCTGCCGGTTTCGAGAAGAGTCCGCTCTGCGTCCATTTAGCACCGTGAACTGCAATAATAAAGTGAGCACGAGTCACATAAACAGAACATTCCGATCGATAGCTTGATACAATGAGTCACACTTTGCTAAAGGATGACGAGGAAAAATATTAAAATAATAACTCACTGGTTACTTCGATTTTGTACAATTTGGTGGATCGATTGGCCGAAACTCCATTGGTGGTTCCATTAGCCGTTGCATTGGCCGTGGTTGCGGGTGAGGCTGGCGACTCATTTCTCGCCATGCAAACTGCCTGAATGAGGGGATTAGAGAGGTTAGAGAGGAGATTCGAGGGAAGGAACAGTGATGGATCGAGAATAGATATCAGGTTACCATGGTAAAGAATCAACAATAGAAATACGGGTAATTCGCGAAGGAAACCTTATCATTCACTCTTCTCTCTTACTCAGCCGATCTCTCTAGGGCAGCCATTCCAAATTGCGCACGAACTTGAACATCAAAGATTTGAACTGCAAAAGAGCGGGAGACGAGAGATTTCCGTGGGTCAGAGAATTTCTACTGGGTCAGACTCTTTCTGTCTCACTAACCCCGAGAGTGTCTTCCTACCATCAATCCCTTCATTTTCTCTTCAAAGAATCAATTATATATTCATTCAAATTCGCAATACAAGAGCGAAATATGACAACGGATGATTGAAGCAAAGAGGAGAACAACCCGATTCGTATTCGAAATGTATTCAGAAGAAAAAATTATTTGAAAAACTTGAAAATCGTTTATGAAAAACATATTTTTAAACTATGGATCTCGTTAGAATTATTCAATTCAATAATGAGTGAAATGTTCCTCTTCATTCCCGCTTCTTCTCCCCTCTCCGAGCGGTTGGTACCGCGTTTCCTCCCATCTACAAGAGGTAATACTTCTCTCTGTGTTTTCACCTCAGCTTCTGTTGTTCACGACCAATCAGATACTCTACCGTACTATCTACTGACAACTACGTTCAACTAACAACCAAGCGTAAACAACCGTCTTCCAGAATTACGATCGTATGATTTTCTGCATCCTCTTCATCGCACTTCTTCCATTTATGGCATTGCAATGCATGAAAAAGGTAAATAAATCAGTTGGAGATCAGTCGATACCGTAACCAACTTCAGAAGCCCCCTCCCTCTTCTTCACACATCCCCTCTTCATCATCTACAAAGAAATCAACAACACCTATCAAACTCCCCATCGTCCCTCCTCCAGTTGTGAAGGAGTCGGCTAAAGTAGAAGTGAGCTATCGAAAAGAGGATTTGACTCGTGATTCTGGAGTTGATTGAAGCGCGAGAATCTGTAGGTGAAGAAAGAGGAGAAAGTGGAAGAGAAGAAGGCACCAGTTGCACTCCCGACTGTCGATTCTATCAATGTGAATAAGGATACAAAGAAAGATTCAGAAGTGAGTTGTTGAAGGAACGAATGTAGATAACGATATAATGAATGCTCCAGGTGAAGCAAGAAGTCAAAAATAAAGAGAACAAGGAAGACAATAAAGAAGAGAAAAAAGAAGAGAAGAAACCATCGAAGGTTAGAAGGGAGAAAGATCAAAGATCAAACCCCAATTCAGGAGACTGAGAATGGGAAGAAGATGGAAGTAGTTGCAATGAAGGAACATGGAACACTGGTGAATACGGAATCAGTGACTGAAGTAACTGCACAGGTAAGCGAAAGATAAATGAAATTTCGAAGAAAGTGGGAATCGTTCAGGGAAAATCAGAGAAAGAGACGAATCCTCTTCGCTCAGAGCGAACGCAGAATGATAATACTGACGTTCAGTCGAAGAAGGAAGAGAATGTAGTCCAATTAGAGGTTAGACAGAGATCAAAGATCATTCTTCCGTTATCAAGGAGGCGGGATAGTTCGTGAATCCCCATTGTAGGTTCCGCCAGGACACTTCAAACTTACGAAGTGCAAGAAATTAGCAAATGGAAGAGTGACATATGTGTCCATGTTCAATGAGAACAGCGACTACTCTGATGGGGATGATGACAAGTAAGAGAAGGATAAGAAGAGATAGATCTGATGATGATTATGATCGAAATGGAAATGGTGGTTTCCTCGATCTCCAATTGCATTTTCGATAAAGAACGGTTAATCTCAACCCGTGTATCGATCCCTACATTTTCAGTGGCCTGAATCATTCGCTGAATCGAAAGACTTTCAGCTAGTTAATTTTTGACAGCGATGAAACTGATTCCGATCTCTGTGTTTCCTTTAGTTTACTGGAAAACAAGGATTTGTTTATTGCCTATAAAAGATCCATCCCATTTACATATCACTCATAAGCAACAGTCTTGGTCATTCCCTCCCTTCCTCCTTTCTCGCAGCGGTCGGCTCCGCATTCCCTCCCATCTACAGGCGAGAAATCTTCATTTTCTCTCCTTCACCAACCAGCTACTTCCAGAAATACTGTCAAATGATTACATGCGTA
>LS495041.1:149447-166958 GCA_900490845.1 Pristionchus japonicus
CCTCTGACTCCGCCCCCTTCCACTAGCTCCGCCCCCCTAATCGATGACGAACCATACGACCAAACCCGAAGCGGGGAGACAAATCCATGCGGCAGTCTACATCGTAGTCGAGGTTCGATTCCTCCCCTTTCCCTCCCCCAATGTCCCTTCAGATCCTCTTCATCCTACTGTACGTTGCCACACTCCTCTTCGTATGGTTCAAACGATGGTTCAAGGTATCGATCAGACTTCAATCCCTACTTTCTACTTACTTCTGATAGATATCTGAACTGAAAGGAGCAAGGCACTGATGGAATCTGAATCCTCTTGCAGACAGACGACGATGTTCTCACTCGTCACCACTTCATCCATCAGAAGAATCTAATGGAGCAGCAGGCTGCATTCGAGGGAATGCATAAGGTGAGGAGAGAGGGAGAAGAGAAGAGTTGCCATGAACGAATCAGGCGAAATCGTTCATGGAACGGTTGTGAATTGTCGCACTCGGGAGAACCCCCGCCAGTGCTGCCCAAAAACTGTTGGTTCTCTAACGCAGAGAAAATCTGGTCAGAAGCCCAAGCGTACCTTGAGATACTGGGTATAAACCGACTATGAGAGTGAAAGGAGCTCTCTCGTAAGCACAGTGTGTTCTACACACGCCGGGTAACATACCCGCGAGAGAGCGAGGGAGAGGGGAGCGAGGTGGTGCGCTCGCTCTATCTCTCGTTGCTGACAGATTGGAGAGTTCATTTTGAGTGAGAAGAGATTGTTCTTTGCAGGAAAACTACGTGCAAGCGCCTTCAACAAGCTAAGGAAGGAAGAAGGGAAGAGTGATCTACTCTTACGAATCAATCGATACTCGATAGCTGTCTTACTCGATAAAGTACTTGTCATCTGAAAACCGTTCCCTACATGCAAATGAATGAGATGAGCGAATCAGAACGGGGAGCCTGTGAAATTTAAGCTTTGAATCGGTTTGAATCGGTCTAATTCGAATGCCCACAGTGCTGTTTATCCGAGAAACTTTCTACCAGTGAGAAACTTTCTAATTCGGAGAATTCGAAGTCGACGCTCTACAGTCGGCAAATGTCGTCAGCTTGCATGATCTTATTCGCAACTATCAGATAATGAAGAAGCTGATAAGAGATAAGGCGAAACGGGGAGAGTTTATCCCTCTCATGGAAGTTTCTTCCTTCTTCTTCCAATGAGCTGCCCCACTTTCTCCTCCCTTTTCCCTTTCGATTGTTGAAAAGTTCGAGCTGCTTCACGAGAGTTTTATTGTCGTTATCACTCGTCATCGAACACATTCTGCCATTTCTACAGTATGCGATTATTGATTAGTCTCCTGCTTCCTACCGTATCCGTTGCATGCTTACGTACTGCCACAACTACAACAACGACCAATCGAGCAGGTACGTACCTTATTTTATTCAATCGATAATCATCCGGTATATTACCTTATACCACTTGGAATGCCATGCACATCAGAGCTCTCATCCCCTGACCTCTTGATAAATGTGTTAAATCGTAAAATCATCCGGTTTCAGTAGCCCAAGATGCTCGACTGGGGCAAAGAGCTCCTCTAGCATGCACGATTACTCCATTCAGACTGTGTTTGGAGGGATGGATGTAAGTCTTCCTTGGTAGATCAGTTCTAATTCTTCATTCAAGATGTGAATCTGCGTCAGTATCAATCGAAAATTCTCAGCTGCAGTGTCCAGATGGCTCGGCAATCCTAGTGATGGTATGGCGTCATCACAACGTAATCCTTCTCAATGAAGTCTTCCAGGAAGGAAACTCGCTCATCCTCGCTACGAGTTCGGAGTGCAAAGATAAGCGATGGTTCATCAACGAAAAGAAGTTTCCGAGAGAAGTTGAAGTAACGTGCGGGACAGTTGTTCCAAAGAGTAAGGGCTTGAGGAGGGACGTAAGAGTGGAGGACGATTCACAGGTAGGAAATCTTATTGAATAATGATGAAGACAGTATTTTGAGATCGCTGAAGTGCAGCAGACTACTCCGAAAGTGGATGATTGGGCTGTGAGAGTGAAGGAAGTTCAGGTCCGTTTCCAATGTTCATCATCGAAGGAAATTATTTCTATTATAGGAAAGAGTACACGAAAACGATCAACTGAGAAGAAGATTGGTACAGAATTTGGTGGAGCTGAGAAAGAAGGGAGAGATGGACAGAGAGACTGCCAAGAGGCTGCAGGTGAGTACTCAACTCTCGTTTCTACGTCGATGTCGAAGATGATTCTCTTTTCAGAACGAGATCGCTGGTCACAACACCATCCGACAGGAGCTGAATGCAATCATGAATAGATTGAGGAAGGAGAGAAGCGAGAGACAGGCGTTGAAACGACTGTCCACTACAGCACAGAGACTTCCGATCGGGGTTGGATTGAATGAATTTTCTTCTGATCTTTGATCTCCCTCAGGCCGGTCCCCATCCTGCATCTCACATTCCCTCGTACGCTGAACTACTGGCTCTGCAGGGTTATGAGGCTATGCCTCAGGTGAGATCAATGAATGAAGGACGAGAAGATCCTGATAACTGTAGATCTACGGCACTCGTCCTCCCAATCCATTCGATGGCATCGAATCACTTGATGATCTGCAATATTCTGCACTCAAACCGTACACTTCCTACAGGAGATGTGGAAGGCAAGCATCTTCAACGATCGAGTTTACGCAGTCATTCAGAATCCTCCAATCGACCTCGGACTGTCCCGATGGGCGAATCTGTTCTTCTTTCTCCCATCTGGGAGAGCATCGAATCACCTGCCCGAGTGGGCATGTTGCAGTCGAGGTAAGGAACCCCTTTGAATAGTCCTAGGAATCGAAAAAAATTTGAGAAAACGTTGATTGTTCCAGTTGCCGGATGGTTTTCTCGAACTGATGGTCTCCTCTCTCGTCTGTCCAGAGGAGAGTTCGGAATGGACTGCAGAGAGTGGCCAAGGACAGAGAGGACAGAGGGTCGGAAGGGATGTCAGCGTCACTTGCATTCAGGGTGAGAATACGGTGGAATATCGATCTAATACGGTACTTCAGAATGCGCCTGTACTCCTCTCTCTGCATCTCCCGTCTGTCCACCCTCTCAGGTAGGCCACTCTCTGTATTCTGAATCGATTACCGTACTCACTCGTCTACCGTATTCTCCTCCTTGCAGCGATGCTCCCCTGCATCCTTCCTCGTGGACATGGACGATCAGTGTATGCTGTATGAGTGTGGAGATGGAAAGACTCTTTACGTGAGTAGAATGAGAGATCAAAGATCATTCATCTTTCTGTCTATCAAGGTTCGATCCCGTTATGGCTGGCAACCCGCTTCTCATCTCGTTTGTGGTCCAGGAGGAGATTATCTGGTTGAAGGTGATATTTGATCTCCCCTCTAATCAACAATCTATTGGTTCTCAGGAAAGGACAAGGTGGGGCCGAATCCTACCGTAACCTGTGTGGTTGAAGGCAGTTTGCACTACACTTCTCACCACAGACGAAGGAACCTACGAAGACATTCGTTCGACGGTTGAAAAATGCGGAATCGATTCATTCCTAACTACGAAGTCAACCATTCGGGTGGTCCATTCAATCGTGTCTAACTTATCTGTACATACTCGATCAACTGTTCATCATTATTTGCAAATAAATAAGATTTATTATATTTACAACAACTGAAATTCGTATCACAGAAAGGGTAATGACTCATGTTAGTAATCGGGAACAATCTGGTAAATGAAAGAATAGCTATGCCAAATACTCTGATGCTATTTACAATACGAAGTGCGAAACTACCGCTTCCCTGAAAGGATCTAGAATAGCAAGTAATTAAACGAGGTAAGCGACAACCAGACCAAAAAGAAAGCGTTCGATAACTTACAGTCCATATAGGGAGGAATTAATCGCTAATCGATCTATAGTATGATCTGATTGGTGTGACTCTGGGTGAGTTCCTTGTATGGGAGGACGACGACGTTGAGGAGGATTGTCTCGGGGGCGACAGTGACGTCACTCCCGAGGATTGTCACGGAGGGAGTCAGACGACCGTCTTTCAGGAAGAGGGGACGATTCTGAAAGAGATGAGGATGATATACGTCAAGTTTTTCAGCAGGTCTATCATCAAACACTGGCAACAATCTCAACCACCAATTTAAAAGATAGAGATGCAACCACAATTCCGCAGATCCAAAGAAATACTCACTTCCATCTTAGCGAAGGGGACATTGGGATTGGGCGCGAGGGGGACGCCCTCCACGTGAGACCATTCACCGATCTGTATTCAAGTATTCAATCACCGTTGCTATCACAGTTTCAAATCTAACTCAAAGACAGTCCGATTGGAACAGAACTAATATACTCTTCATAAGGAGTAAAATATAAATACAAATTTTCTCACCACCGATCTCCATCCGATCACAGAGTGCATGATGCACGCACGCTTGTGCACTACCGTGTCTGCCAGGATGATCGACTCCTGAAACATTCCATGCATTGATTTACCATCTCACACAGTTCAATATCGATTCAGCCAGGATAACTCATGCAACATAAGTAATCAATAACCATACTTTGATCCTCACTCCCTTTCCGATTTTCGCATTCGGTCCGATGCTCACGTTGGGGCCGATCTTCGCCGTTGGGTCCACCTTGAATTATCCCAATTAGGCCTCGCTACATTCTCGCTTCACGGTTCATGACATTTGTATCACATATGCTGAGTCTGGAACTTCTTGGATATCTGGCCCAGAACAACAGCTCTGATAGGCAGAACGAGTGGGAAATGAGCGTGGTAGGGATATTATACTCTGTGAGTATTGCTTGGGCCAGATATCCAAGAAGTGCCCTGAGTCTGACAATGCGACCATAACAAAATAAAATTCTACCGTACCTCGGCACTCGGATCGATGAACACATCTCCGACGATCTGGGCTCCCGCCACGCGAAGACGAGCCGCGTATCGAGTACGGTAGAGACGGAGGTACGCACGATTCGCGTAGAGAACCGCACTGCAATTGAACACTATGAGATGCACTCGGATCCCTCGCGTTCCTCTAGGCACTCAATTTCTCTCTTATCATGCAAAGTGCAGGAAAATCTTATCGCGCAACTGCGAATGCACCTAGACACCAGTGATTGCAAGCGAAGATAAACTACAAAAATATCAAAGGATTTTCTAACAGAATGTCCGAAATACTAATGAATACAACATACGCAGCGGTCTTTGTCTGACTCCACCATCTCTTCGTGTTGTGGGCGTAGAGAGTTCCCTTGTGAGTCATATGGGGGAAGATATCCGTCTCGAACCACAGAGAACCACTCTCCACCGCCTCCAGTGACTGCAATCAATCCACATTTAACTATCTTTCCATTTTTTTATCTGCAGACTACGATATTAACAGCCAGACTTGTGTAGAATTCAGACTGCGTAATTACGTAATTACGCGTAATCAATGCTTCACGATGTGCACAATAACCAATGAATTCCCTTATTTCAATGACCGGTCGATCCTTTTTCGAAATAAATCAAACCTTGATGATGGATGGTCTCATGAGATAGACTCCGCACGAGATATTGACTGAGATGAAGGTGGTCGGTTTGTCGACGTAGTGGAGAACGCGGTTATTCGCACCTGCAGAGGGACGATCAACAAAAGGGTAAAAAAGATGTGTTAAACAGAAATAGCTTGACTATAGCAATCAACAATGAGTCTCTATGGCAGACGACCAAATGAAACAGAGAAGCTCGAACAATCGATTCAAATTGAGGAACGACTCTCACCGATGGCAACGCATCCAAAGTTNCGGGACCGGGAGGTGGAGCGGGCAGACGAGATTTATCCTGGAGAACAGTCAGTTTGTGATCAGATACTACAGTATACCATACTTAACTACCGTAACCCTCCTCACCGAAAAGAACTCGAAGTTGCGTCCCTTCGAGTCTTTATAGTCCTTGGGGGCATAGCCACCCACTGTCTTCAGCTTCCGGAGGGCACCGTATCTGTAGGGAGTACTGTAGCTTAGTTGGTTGATTGAAGACTGGCTTTCTCCACAGATTTGTCGTTCCTCGTTCTCCTTTCTTTTCATGTCCTCGATTCGTTCCATCAAATTCGACCTGCACTTATTAGTCTCTTATTTAAAATGAACTTCCACTCTTCTTTACCTCTTGCACATCTTGCTTCGCATCGATTACTACTTCCCTTCCCTTCTGAATTCCAACGGGAGCTCTCGAATTCTCGACGAAACGGCTACAATCAAACAATTATCGATTGACTACAGTACTCGTCTCTCCTACCGTCCCATTCCGTATCTTGAACCGAAGATCCCATCCTCAGTCGATACTTGATCTTGATCAGTGCTGAACTCTTGCTGGGACCTGCGAAGATCAAAGATCATAGGAATGTTGAGGGTTGTCATATAGCGATTGGAGCTAGTACAGCTAGACCCATCATTGATCATCTTCAAGGTGCGAATGAAATAGCTGTTAGAGCACTTGAGTTCGTTGTCCAACAAGATACACATTTCAGTTTCTAAATTGATGAAGAGATCAAAGATCAACTTGCCTTGTACTGCCAACAGACAAGTCTCGGAGGGACCGATTGATGTGCAACTGAAAAGACAGTCATCGATCCACAGATCTATAGTACTCTTCATCTACCGTACCTGATCGCATAACGAAGATACATCATCGATCGAGCTTACATTGGAAGATGTGGTGTGGCTTCTGGCCGTTGAAGCTGTGACGATTGATCGAGTCGCGCTCCTGGAGTACGTTAATTAGAAGTACGGCATAGGAAAGGGAGAGAAGGGACACAATACCTGCTCATAACCACTCGAGGGAAAGGGAAAGGGTGTGAATGAGGTGAGGAAGATAGGAGGGGGGCAGAGGAGGAGAAGAGGTGCAAAAGTCAGAGATGTGCAGCGGATGGGATAAAGCACTGGGAAAATTTCAATCAAATTTAAATGCAAACTACATCTCCCTACCCCATGAAGACCTGGATGCTAGATAATATTCAAATTTGTAATTCATTCAATAAAATAACGATTACTGTAAGATTTGAATTCCCGCCATTTTCGATGCGCTCGCATTGGAAGTCAGGCAACTCTGACGTACGGAATTCTTACAGTAACCATATCGACATGTGAGTTTTTCCGCTTCCCCCTTTTTGCTTTCTTTCCTTGTGTTTTCTTCTATATTCGTTGTTTTAGCCGTTTGTATAGGTTGCTTTTGATCGCTTTGTTTTTATTTCAAGACATTTCCTCATATTTGCCTTGCAGAACGTCGGATATTGGCGACTTCTTCCGAAGTATGCCGGTAATAACCCGGCACTGGTTCTTCCTGTCTGCCTTTATCCCACTTCCAGGCAGATTAGGAGTACTCGGCCCACAATGGATGTATCTCGACTGGGAATTGTTCGCTTATCGCTTCCAAGTAAGTTATTCGTTGAATTTGAACGTTTCAGCGACTCAATTTCTTTATTATTATATTTTGCAACTTTGCATTTATCTGTTTCTTTTTTTTTGCAGTTCTGGAGGCCTCTAACTGCACTCATGTATTATCCATTGAACCTTTAAACCGGATTTCATTGGCTAATGATGATCTACTTCCTCTATAATTACTCGAAAAGCGTGGAACAAGGAGTCTTCGATGGTAGGCCCGCAGGCTGTTTTTTCATATTCAACGGAATTGTTTGCACAGTGAGTTGTACTAATTAAAACTAGTTTTGATTATTTAAACCCATTCAATTTTAAAAAAAAACAATATTCAGGGCCTTTGCTTTGCAGTAAGTATTCCCTTCATGTCGGAGCCAATGGCCATGGCTGTTCTTTATGTCTGGAGTCAGCTGAACAAGGATACTATTGTCTCCTTTTGGTTCGGTACCATGTTCAAGGTATGTTTTTTTTTGTCCAAGCAACATTGCTTGGTTGTTTGCTCTCTTCTATTCCATAATGTTTTAGGCGATGTACCTTCCCTGGATCCTTTGCTGATTCAACGCGATTTTTCACGGCAGTGGAATCAACGAGCTCTTGGGAATTCTTATTGGCCACACTTACTTCTTCCTGGCGTTCAAGTACCCGCAGGTTCGCTTTTTCGTTCACAATTTTGGATGGATAAGTCAATGCAGCGAGAATATAGCTCTTTAGGATCACGGTGGAGAACCGCTTCTCCGCACTCCCGAGTTTCTATATCGATTCCTCCCCTCCGAGGAAGGAGGAGTTCACTCATTCCGCGGATCCATCGTCGGGCAGAGGAGAGCTAGTTAGAAATGTATATATTGCAATATTTATGTTAGCTGTGATATTCTAATATCTATTGTAAATACTTGCTACTTGATCCGAAGTGTATAAATGCCTTTTACTCTCCAATATTATTCCAATATTTCTCGTTTCCGTGGTCATCAGTACCGGCCAATAGGCTATCTGCGTTGTCTTTGACAACATCTATTTGTATCCTTAATGCTCTATTTTAACAGGTACAATACTACAATGGAAGACGACAGCGGAAAGACCGTCGAGCTCTACATCCCCCGCAAGTGGTGAGATTCTACTATGAGGAAATTACTATCAACTAATTTTCAGCTCTGCCTCTTCGCGCCTCATTGCTGCCAATGACCATGCTTCCATCCAGATCGACTTCGTCGATGTCGACCCCGAGACTGGCCGCATGATCCCCGGAAAGGTTGGATCGGATATTAGTAATTTATGTATGAGCGTCCCATCTTCAAGGTCAACCGCTACGCCATCTGCGGAGAGATCCGCCGCATGGGCGAGTCTGACGACTCCCTTGTCCGTTTGGCCCAGAAAGATGGAATCATCCCCCGCAATCTCTAAGCGGAATGTTCTTTGTTTTTGATAAATTGTTTTGTTAACATTTATATTCCGACTTGGCGATCACATAGGGTGCATGAATGGGAAAGGGAAGCAAACATGAGAATATTAGAAGGTTTAGCTAGTATTGCAGTCGGAAGGATTCTAGTAGAGTGACAACCGTTTTGCTTTCATCGATAGAAGCGTGTACGAGGACTGATTGTGAGCATACATTTTGGTACCCTACCATTTTGGTAGGGTGAACTGAGCTCTAAAAATTTCAACCTGGAAACCCGGGGAAAGTGCCAAAAGATGCGCATGGACGTTGTGAGTAAGAATTACACCCTATTGGATCACTTATATTAATGTTCAATGGTCGATTGGACCACTTATATTGAAATACCGTAACCCATGACCATTTTTCTTCACTGTCCTACAAGTTCGGGTGTAGGATCAAAAGACGCGCCAGGTGATGGGGATCACGAATCACCCACTATCTGACCACTTATATTCACATCCAAGGGTAGATTGGACCACTTATATACTTCCCGGAGGGCGGCAAAATTGTATGATTGTGAGAGACTGGAAACGTGTGGTCACAAATGATAGTTCTGTTTGATCCTCACATCGTCCATTCCAAGATGGTTCTTCCACTTTGCCATAAATAACGTCTTCGAGAGCGTCTCAAGTAAGGCCGAGTTTAGAGAGGTTTATTGTTATCAGTGCATCTTGTCAACCTTGTTAACCGCACCCTGTCATAGAGAACACTTGTACCATATGCGCTGTCTGCAAGTACTCCCACCGCACCCGTTCCGACGCTGCAAGTGGACTCCGCCTGTAAGGCACGAGTAGTTATCCCGGAGGAGACGAACAGGTATTCAACGGGGAAATTAAATATAGGTCCTTAGATAACAACGCCATCTTGACACTTGCATACTTTGCACTATTGTAGGACTTCCTTCCAGATCTAGGCAATGATACTTGATCTACAGTGAGCGCGACCAAGTCGACCACGGCTTCTGCTCATTCCTAGCAGCACTATCTAGATACTGTCTCCTCGATGCACTGATAATAGGGAGAGAGAGGGAAGAGGGCGGATGAGAGCAGCTTCTCTCGCTCCTGAGGGGAATGGTTGAGCGTTTCGAGGAAAAGGAAAAGGTGTGCATGAGGGGAGGAGAGATGGGAAGGGATGATGGGAAGGGTGATCTCTGGTATTGAGATGGGGTATGCAAAAGACAGAGATCTGCAGCGGAATGGGATAATGCACAGGCAATTCTCTCAATTACCACCAGTTTCTTCCCTTCCTTCCTCTCGTTACGATCGCATTATGTTGATATATGATATCCGTAGCCGATATATCTAGCCGACAATTTCAATTCTAGGAGACAATGTGGATTGGAGGTGCCTATTGTCTCAATCTTTCCTCATTCAAATCTCTTATCTCCTTGCCTCTCCCTTATGATAACGGCCTTATCTCGATCTTACTCCGTACAATCCATAAACCTTGCTTATCATCATAAGTGATAAGTGAATCCAGTCGAACTATCAGTGAAGTCACTAACTGATCTTTCCATTCGAGTAGCATTAGCCCATTCACTTCCCTCACTCTAGACACTTCCCGCTTATTCGATTAGCCATGAGCTGTTTTCCTTAAGATTGAGGAACATTTCGGTCTTATGCAAAATGCAGCACGATTGAACTTCAGCTCTGCAAATTGCGCACCCTCTTTTGGTAATGACTCACAGTGCGTGCTAGATTTCTAGTGTGAAACTTTTCTCGTTTTGTCTTATCTTGTTCCCGGACACGAGTGCGAACCTTGAGGAGGAAGATGCATTAGCACTCAGTGCTATTCCTCTAGATGATGCGGCCTAGCTATCTCTTATTCCATGTTTTCTCATGGATGTTCCATTCGAAAATCGTGCAAATACTAGCTCGTTATCTAAAATGGGTAGGCATTTTTTTGAAACGTTGCCCCTTCTATGGATCTATTCCAATAATTGCAGTGCAGCGCCTCTTCATTTTGTTGATTTTTACCAACGTTCAAACCCGTATAAACTGCCGCATCAGTCCCACACTGTCTCAAGTTTGTCTCTCCTTAGGAGCACTTTCGCAATCAAAACAAAGCGCTCTCCTTGAGGGGAGGAACCACAGATCAACGCCCTTCCCTCCCTCTATTTTGTGCCAGCACAGTCATCACTTCAGCTTCCTTCTCATTCAATCTCGTATATCTCACGTAGTCAATTGTCATCCTAGAGAGATGTCCCCTCCCAATGCACTGCACGAGTATAAAAGAGAGACAATCACCCAACCATTCCTTAGTCCTGCCATTCCTTCCATCAACAACTACAGTATCGGATCTTTTCTATTCTGCTCTTTCTCTGATCGTTCCTTGATCTTTTCGTACTTTCTCTTGCAGTGACATCAGCGACTGATCTTTAGTATCTTTCACTCGACTCGATTAGATCTTCGATAGTCAATTACACTTCCCTCTCTCAGCTTGAACCTTCCTTCGTATTTACAAAGATCGACGGATCAAGAGATTGAAGATCAAACGAGGATGGGGGACTACCCTCCCTCCCCCTTTCCCTTCCTCGATCATTCTTTAGAGATTACGGAGAGTGGTTGGGAGTATTCTATAACTTGTCCCTTTCTATAGACTTTGTCCTTTCCAAGAGATCTTTGACTAGTATTCTATGGATTCACCCCGCCCATCCTTCCATCTTCACAAGTTCTCTTCATTCTGTTCTCACAACTGGACCATGAATCGTGAGAATCTCTCATCGCACTCTGCAATTTCCTCGTTCCATTCGTGGCAGTTATGGCCTCTCTCATCTCTCTCTTCACCTTGCTACAAAACATATTTTGCTTTGTGAATTGTACTTTCTCTATGAACCATCAAAGCCCCTTATATGATCATGAATCTGCTGTAAAGCACTCTTGTTCTGATCTTTCCATGCCTCCGAACTCCTCCTTATCTCAATCGATAATCCCATCTAGGGCCGTTTCACTGCTCAACCTTCCATACACAAACAATGGTTGACAGCCGAACGACCCCCGATGAGAATCGATCAATCAATCCATTCCTCATTCCTTCCCTCATTCTTCCCTTCCTCACCCGCCTCGTGCGGTTCTCCCCGCCCTCCTCTGACTCCGCCCCTTCCACTAACCCCGCCCCCTAATCGATGACGAACCATACGACTAAACCCGAAGCGGGGAGACAAATCCATGCGGCAGTCTACATCGTAGTCGAGGTTCCTTTCCTCCTTCTCCCCTCCCCCAATCTCCCTTCAGATCCTCTTCATTCTACTGTACGTTGCCACACTCCTCTTCGTATGGTTCAAACGATGGTTCAAGGTGTGTTTTATCAATTGGCAACACTTCTGAACTGAAAGGAGCAAGTCAATGATGGAATCTGACTCCCCTTGCAGACAGACGACGATGTTCTCACTCGTCACCACTTCATCCATCAGAAGAATCTCATGGAGCAGCAGGCTGCATTCGAGGGAATGCATAAGGTGAGGAGAGAGGGAGAAGAGAAGAGTTGCCGTGAACGAATCAGGCGAAATCGTTCACGGAACGGTTGTGAATTATCGCACTCGGGAGAACCCCCGCCAGTGCTGCCCAAAAACTGTTGGTTCTCTAACACAGAGAAATTCTGGTCAGAAGCCCAAGCGTACCTTGAGATACTGGGTATAAACCGACTATGAGGGAGAAAGACGCCCTCTCGTAGCGAGAGTGTGTTCTACGCACGCCGGGTAACAGACCCGCGAGAGAGAGGGAGAGAGGGGAGTGAAGTGGCGCGCTCGCCCTATCTCTTGTTGCTGACAGTTTGGAGGGTTCATTTTGGGTGAGAAGAGATTGTTTTTTTACAGGAAAACTACGTGCAAGCGCCTTCAACAAGTTAAGGAAGGAAGAAGGGAAGAGTGATCTACTCTCACGAATCAATCGATACTCGATAGCTGTCTTACTCGATAAAGTACTTGTCATCTGTAATCTGCAAATGATTGAATTGAGCATACCAAAAGCGTGGGTTGGACTAATCAGAACGGGGACGTTTGAATAACTTTAATTGGAATATCCGTGATGATGATTATCCAAGCTTGGCCAAGACAGGTTCAAAAGGCGAGGGCTTCTGACGTTGTAGGTCGGCCTGTTCGATGTTGTCGGCAGATGATCTCAAACTGAATGATCTTCTTCGCAACAATCAGATAATCGAGAAGATTGATAAGAGATAGGGTGAAACGGTGAGAGTTTATCCCTCTCATGGAAGTTTCTTCCTTCTTCTTCCAATGAGCTGCCCCACTTTCTCCTCCCTTTCCCCTTTCGATTGTTGAAAAGTGCGAGCTGCTTCACGAGAGTTTCATTGTCGTTATCACTGATTGTCGAACACATTCTGCCATTCCACAGTATGCGATTATTGATTAGTCTCCTGCTTCCTACCGTATCCGTCGCATGCTTACGAACTGCCACTACTACAACAACGACCAATCGTGCTGGTGGGCAATTGTTCTGATTCAATCGATGATCATCCCGTTACAGTAGCCCAAGATTCTCGTCTCGGTCAGCGGGCTCCACTAGCATGCACAATTACTCCATTCAGATTGTGTTTAGAAGGATGGATGTAAGCCTTCCTAGGTAGATCAGTTCTAATTCTTCATTCAAACTCAGATGTGAATCTGCATCTGCCACAATCGAAGACAATCATTTGCAATGCCCAGAAGGATCAGCAATTTTAGTTATGGTATGACGTCATCACTACGTCATCGCTCTTAATGATGAGCTCCAGGAAGGAAATTCGCTAATTCTCGCCACGAAATCGGAGTGCAAAGACAAGCGATGGATCATCAACGAAAAGAAGTTTCCGAGAGAAGTAGAAGTCACCTGCGGGACTGTCGTTCCAAGGAGTAAGGGCTTGAGGAGAGATGGAAGAGTGGAGGACGATTCGCAGGTAGGAAACGTCTTTGAATAATGATGAAGCCCTTATTTCAGAACGCAGAAGAGCAGACGACTACTCCGAAAGATGATTGGGCAGTGCGAGTGAAGGAAGTTCAGGTTAGTATTCATTGCTGATCTTCGAAAAGATTGGTCATCTACTGCAGGAACGAGTACACGAAAACGATCAACTGAGAAGAAGATTGGTACAGAATTTGGTGGAGCTGAGAAAGAAGGGAGAGATGGACAGAGAGACTGCCAAGAGGCTGCAGGTGAGTACTCAACTCTCGTTTCTACGTCGATGTTGAAGATGATTCTCATTTCAGAACGAGATCGCTGGTCACAACACCATCCGGCAAGAGTTGAATGCAATCATGAATAGATTGAGGAAGGAAAGAAGCGAGAGACAAGCACTGAAACGACTATCCACTACAGCACAGAGACTGCCTATTGGGGTTGGTTTGAATGAACTCTGATCTCCCTCCCTCTGATCTTTGATCTCCCTCAGCCCGGTCCTCATCCTGCCTCTCACATTCCTTCCTACGCTGAACTACTGGCTCTGCAGGGATACGAAGCTATGCCGCAGGTGAGAACAATGAATGAAGGACGAGAAGATCCTGATAACTGTAGATCTACGGCACTCGCCCTCCCAATCCCTTCGATGGAATCGAATCACTTGACGATCTGCCCTATTCCGCACTCAAACCGTACACTTCCTACAGGAGATGCGGAAGGTTCGATTCTTCAACGATCGAGTTTACGTAGTCATTCAGAATCCTGCAATCGACCTCCGACTGTCCCGATGGTCGAATCTGCTCATCTTTCTCCCATCTGGGAGAGCATCGAATCACCTGCCCGAATGGACATGTTGCGGTTGAGGTGAGAACTCTCTAGAACAGGGGTAGGGCAGAACGGCAACGAAGTCTGAAAGAAAATTTGAAACCGTTATCGATTGTTCCAGTTGCCTGACGGTTTTCTCGAACTGATGGTTTCCTCTCTCGTCTGTCCAGAGGATGGATCGGAATGGACTGCTGAGAGTGGCCAAGGACAGAGAGGACAGAGGGTCGGAAGGGATGTCAGCGCCACTTGCATTCAGGGTGAGGACGAGTACGGTAGATTATCGATTCATGGATATCCTGTGAACACTGTACTCTCCAGAATGCGCCTGTACTCCTCTCTCTGCATCTCCCGTCTGTCCACCCTCTCAGGTAGGTCACTCTCTGAATCGATTACCGTAATCACTCGACTACTGTAATCTCCTCCTTGCAGCGATGCTCCCCTGCCTCCTTCCTCGTAGACATGGATGATCAGTGCATGTTGTACGAGTGTGGAGAGGGAAAGACACTTTACGTGAGTTGGCTGAGAGATCAAAGATCAATCTTTGACTTGTAGGTTCGATCTCGATACGGTTGGCAACCAGCCTCTCATCTAGTGTGCGGTCCAGGAGGAGATTATCTGGTTGAAGGTGATCGTTGATCTACCCATTTATTAATAATCAATCAATACTCAGGAAAGGACAAGGTGGGATCGAATCCTACCGTAACCTGCGTTGTCGAAGGCAGTTTGCACTACACTTCTCACCACAGAAGAAGGAACCTACGAAGACATTCGTACGACGATTGAGAAAAGGCTCAATCTATCCAATCCTAACTACGAAGTCAACCATTCGGGTGGTCAATTGAATCGTGTTTAACCTATCTGTACATACTTGATCAACTATTCACCTTTTTTTGCGATAAATAAGATTTATTATATTTACAACAACGGAAATGCGTATCACAGAAAGGGTAATGACTCATGTTAGTAATCGGGAACAATCTGGTAAATGAAAGAGTAGCTATGCCAAATACTGTGATACTATTTACAATACGAAGTGCGAAACTACCGCTTCCCTGAAAGGATCTAGAATAGCAAGTAATTATTCGAGGTAAGCGACAACCAGACCAAAAAGAAAGCGTTCGATAACTTACAGTCCATATAGGGAGCGATTAATCGATAATCGATCTATAGTATGATCTGATTGGTGTGACTCTGGGTGAGTTCCTTGTATGGGAGGACGACAACGTTGAGAAGGATTGTCTCGGGGGCGACGGTGACGTCACTTCCGAGGATTGTCACGGACGGAGTCAGACGACCGTCTTTCAGGAAGAGGGGACGATTCTGGAAGGGAATGGGATGATATTCGTTTAGTTTTTCGGCAGGACTATCATCAAATACTGACAACCACCTGAATCCCCGGATTTGTTAGAGATGCAACCACAAAGACACAGGTCGATAAAATGTTCTCACCTCCATCTTAGCGAAGGGAACATTGGGATTGGGCGCGAGCGGGACGCCCTCCACGTGAGACCATTCACCAATCTGCAATCGGGTATTCAATCACCGTTGCTATCACAGTTTCCAGTTTCGTGCTCACTTCAAAGAAGAATAGGTTATGGGCACAGCTAACCTTATCGAGTCAAGAACCAAAAGAATGAAAAATCAATGATTGCACTCACCACAGATCTCCATCCGATCACCGAGTGCATGATGCATGCTCGCTTGTGCACTATCGTGTCTGCGAGGATGATCGACTCCTGAAACATTCCATGCATTGATTTACCATCTCACGCAGTTCAATATCGATTCAACCATGATAAAGCGTGCTACAAAGATGCACTATAACCATACCTTGATCCTCACTCCCTTCCCGATCTTCGCATTCGGTCCGATGCTCACGTTGGGGCCGATCTTCGCTGTTGGGTCCACCTTGAATTATCCCAATTAGATTCTGCTACTCTCCCGTTTAACGGTCCTCTCATATTCTCCACATTTGATTCACATCTGCTGAGTCTGACAATGCCACCATAACTAATCTATAAAATTCAACCGCACCTCAGCACTCGGATCGATAAACACATCTCCGACGATCTGGGCTCCCGCCACGCGAAGACGAGCCGCGTATCGAGTACGGTAGAGACGGAGGTACGCACGATTCGCGTAGAGAACCGCACTGCAATTGAACACTATGAGACTTTTTTTCGGACTCCTTCCTCGTGTTCCTCTAGGCACTCAATCTATCTCTTATCATAGGAAAGTGCATGGAATCTTATCGGGCAATTGCGAATGCACCGAGACACCAATGATTGCAACTGTCATCAAACTACGAAAATTGGGAAGGATTTTCTAACAGCATAGCAGAAGACTGTCTAAAATACTAATGAATACAACTCACGCAGCAGTCTTGGTCTGACTCCACCATCTCTTCGTGTTGTGGGCGTAGAGAGTTCCCTTGTGAGTCATGTGGGGGAAGATATCCGTCTCGAACCACAGAGAACCACTCTCAACCGCCTCCAGTGACTGCAATCAATCCACATTTAACTATCTTTCCATTTTTTGATCTGCAGACTACGATATTAACAGCCAGACTTATGTAGAATTCAGACTGCGTAATTACGTAATTACGCGTAATCAATGCTTCACGATGTGCACAATAACCAATGAATTCTCTTATTTCAATGACCGGTCGATCCTTTTTCGAAATAAATCAAACCTTGATGATGGATGGTCTCATGAGATAGACTCCGCACGAGATATTGACTGAGATGAAGGTGGTCGGTTTGTCTACGTAGTGGAGAACGCGGTTATTCGCACCTGCAGAGGGACGATCAACAAAAGGGTAAAAAAGATGTGTTAAACAGAAATAGCTTGACTATAGCAATCAACAATGAGTCTCTATGGCAGACGACCAAATGAAACAGAGAAGCTCGAACAATCGATTCAAATTGAGGAACGACTCTCACCGATGGCAACGCATCCAAAGTT
>LS495041.1:168025-184259 GCA_900490845.1 Pristionchus japonicus
ACGTAGTGGAGAACGCGGTTATTCGCACCTGCAGAGGGACGATCAACAAAAGGGTAAAAAAGATGTGTTAAACAGAAATAGCTTGACTATAGCAATCAACAATGAGTCTCTATGGCAGACGACCAAATGAAACAGAGAAGCTCGAACAATCGATTCAAATTGAGGAACGACTCTCACCGATGGCAACGCATCCAAAGTTGGTGCTCTGCTCTCTCGTTGCCTCTGTCGTCAGCAGAATGCATTCGGCCTGCAATTCAGCGACTACTCGATCGATCAATGGCCATCTACCGTACCTCCTTCTGCGTATTCAACTGCTCGACCATCTCATCGACTGGTAGATCACCGCACACATCGGCATTCATGACGAATATTCCCTCTGGTTCTCCACTCAGCAATTCCTCCTTCAGACGGGCCATTCCTCCTGCTGTCCCTGCAAGCAATTTACTTTTACCTCTCTAATATCGCGATCCACTCAATCATGTCTTGTCTTGTCCTCTGTGTTGTTCCAATTCAAATCAAGTCATCTACTCTTTTACGTAAATCGAAGCTGCACTATCCCTCCAAAACCAGCTCTGAGTTCATTAGAGCAAAAACAGAACCGTTCCCGTTCCCGTTGTTTTGTCGATCTCAATTCTAATTTTTCGTTCGTCAACTGACTCAAAAAGATCTTTAGGTGCTCTCGCCCCTCGCAAACAAGATCAAAACTAGGGTATTCGACGGAGGAAAGGCGCCATTGAACAGGCAGTTCGAGATCATTCTTCCAACTGGTTTCAATCAATGGCTCATCGCCCAAAAGGACTGTATCGAAATGAGAAAATTACGACCGGAGAGATCAGTGCCAAACCAATGCAAATTTTACGACTCCCGTCAAATTTGCTGAATTCCGATTGTTCGTCCAGATATTGGAATAATCATAAGATGAATCAGCCAGATATCAATTGTTGTGGGCCTAGTGCACCATTCTCTCCCAATTTGCAACTCGAATCTACAGTATACCTTGCGGTCCCTTCTCCTGGACATATCGAATGGGAATACGGTATTGCTGTTGGCATCTCTCACAGAAATCAGCGAATTCCTCTGCAGGATAGAATCCGAGTAGGATGATCTCAGAGAGTGCGGGCAACTGGAAAATCGAAATTGAGTGAACGGATAAAGGGAGAAAAGGGAAAGGGCAGTTCAATGTCACACGGAAGTGTAGGAGGGAAGAAGAGCCATAAAAGACACTATTGAAACAATTGCTACTTCCTCCTCAGTCTCGATTCCGCATTCCAAAGATCGATTCAAGCAACAGCTGAGTGGGATAGACCAGGAAAGGGAAAGTGTCTTTCTCTCTCTCGCAAGCTTCTTTCTTCCAATTCTCCTTTGAGTTCATTCCCGTTTTCCCTTCAATCCTTCGACTGGTCCGATTAGGATCGGCCATTTAATACAAGCGAGACTAGTCGGAATACCAGTTGACTCACTCATGAGATTGGATCATGGCACGACAAAAGTGACAATTGTGAGTGCAGATCCAGTGTGTCATTTTCTCTGACCTTGTTCTCTTCCCTGCCCCCTTTCTTCCCCACTTTATCCGACCCATTATACACACGGATGAAAGGGAGCAGAGAGTATACAAATGATCGGTGGTTTATACTGCGAAATGTTCCCACTGTTATTGATTGGTTCGGATTCAGGAGTACAGAAGTCATATTTATCACCGATGTGCGTGCGAGTGCGTGAAATGGGTGCAACACCGGATGGGGGAATACGGTAGGCAGACACGACAGGAGGGAGCAGAGGATGCTCAGGCAAGGGAAAGATAACCTGAGCTAGTTGGTCGATGTGGTGCTCAACCAGTGGAACACCAGCAATGGGAAAGAGGGGCTTCGGTAGTTGGAGAGACAATGGACGAAATCGGGTTCCTGCAACGAAATAAATCAAAATCCGTGAAAGAAACTACGAAATTTTCGCTGCAAAGCCTGTTCCTTGCACAAGATCACTGCAGCATTCAACCTACCGTACCTCATAGAGCAAGAGGGAAGTTGTGGAGGGCAAAAGCGATCATGAAGATCGGAAGGAGAAGGAAGAAGAAGTAGAGAGATAGAAGGGCACCAATTGCCATGATCATTTTGACTCAGATCGGAGATGGATATCGAAGGGAGAAATGAGACTCTAACTAGAAAGAGCACAAAAGAAAGTGGGCGGCGCTAGAGCCCTCCCACCTCCTCCCCTCTTCTACTCCTCATTCCACCTGTTCTACCATTCGCATACCGTTCAGAGTGAATGAATAAGATAAATCAGTAGGGAAATTATGCTAATGAATACAACAACATACCCTTCTGAGCTCCGCCGACGAGGATTGTCGCCTTGAAGACCATCGTGAGAAGATGGATAAGGCTGAAAGGAATAGAGATTCGAATGAGCTCCGCCCTCAACGAGAAAACTGGGACGGCACAAAAGAAAAGAGAAGATATCTACGATGCAACGACGAAGAAAGCGATGAAGGGTCCACGTGGGCAGTTAGAAACGTGCACCGGCGCACCAATGCACAATGCATGCACCACACACCACGAAAATGACATCGGCGATTTGGCTCATTGTAGCTTCATACTATTTAATTTTCACTAATGTTTTAGTGTTTTTAAAGCAAAGGTGACCTTATCGGAGCAAAATAATAAAACTACAAATATTCGATAAAATGTTTGTGCGCAATATTTTCCCACACGGAAATGCCTGACCACAGTCACATTTTTACTGGTTAGCAGCTTGCGGCGCACTGTAAATGTTTTGTACTTTATTAATATTCGATTAAAGTAATTGTACGTGGCTTCAAGGTTCGTGTTTTCTTCTGAATCGACTCGTTTTGACGTCATCGAGTGAACATCGCAGCGTCCAAGCCAGCGAGCGGGTATCCGGCTTCCAATTCAGGTTCGTTACTTTCAATTTGTGAAGTTTTTATCATTGTCGTGCGTTTTCATGAACAAGTGATGCCGGGAGTAGTGTGGTTCAGTGACATTTATAGTGGCGAAGTAAAACAACAGGAAACAGTAGAGTCTCCTTTGTGAGTATCAGGAGAATCACCGAACTGCTCCTAGTAGTGAATGCTAATTTTCGTTGCTAATGCTTACTATTCTTCTATTGAACTTTTGTATTCACTACGTTAGAATCTAGTGAAATTGGCATGCTTATAGGGGATATCAAAAGGCAGTACGTAAATGCGTAAGGTTCCAAGGTATGTACAGGACAATTGGTGTAAGAAGTAAAAAGTATTGAGAACAAATCGGGATACTGAGGTCGGGGAATGGTTGTGAAGAGGAGATTCACGCGGAGACTGTGTATGCGATGGCTGTGTTTTCGGGGCAATAGGGAGAAGGAGGAGGGGATGGGAATCCATTCTGGGGGTTCTCCTCTGTGAACTGCATCAGTTGGTCGCGAATACGATAGCGCTCTCGTAGAATCGAACGAACATCAGTGCAACCCTGAATTTGCTGTTTTATTGGTCGAATTCCCTGTTGGTCTTGTTACCTGCTTGCTGACATCCTCTAGGAAAGGGATGAGCTTGCGCAGTTCAGTGTCTTGTCTTTCGTGGAACCAACTCTCAATCGGGATTCCGTTGTCGATCTGGTACGAGAATGACTGCGGCGAGTTGTCGATGATCATGGTCTTGGACAGATCGCGTCCGAGAATCGAAAGATCCTTGATGTAGTTGCCGAAAACGTTGACACAATGCTCGCGGAAGAGACGGTATCGCACGAATTTCTTTCCTGGGTCTAGCAGATTCTGAAAGGGAAAGGGTCAATGATCGGCCGTCTGTCACTAACGGACCATAAGCTTATCGGCGTAGATTCGTTTGCTAGCAGTGAAGAGAATGAGCTCGTAGCACTGCGCCATTTTCTCTAGGAACTCGTGCAGATGAGGCCGTAACCGAACGTAGACCTGGGGGAAATTTGGATTATTTTGTATATTATTAAAATGTAGTACCTGATAAGTAGTGTTCTGAAAGTGAACTGGGAATATCAATGCTGCGTCTTGCAATGGAGTTAAACTGCAGTGAACGAGGGTCTCATCCTGGAATCGAGCAACTTGTAGAGTGATTCTCTATAGATGTATTCTCGATATCTTATCGGTGGAAAGATCGTACCAGATCTAAAACGAGTGAGAACTCAGGGGTAGATCTCGTCCTGAGAGGTAGAGCGGGACATCGATATCGCATTTCATCCGTAAGGGGAGGCACGTTTGCCATCATATAGATCCTGCAATGCGGTTGGTTCAGTTATGAAATCGCCCCCTCGTGCTTGTTTGTGTGCTCCCAATTGTAAAGTGCCATCCAATATTTCCGCCCGATTGAATAGATAAGCGCCGTGATGGCTCATAGGTACTAAGTGACATGTTTTCAGAGTGAGAGTGAGAGAGAAAGAACGTGTCGCTGCAAGAGGGAATTGAGGCGGCGAAAGACTGGGAGGGTGAGAAGGAAGGGAGGGAGACTGACTGCGAAGAGTGCAAGTATTGATCAATCTAACTTGTGGGCAGTGGTAGTTAGTGGATTTGCACCTGCAGAGTGGAGAGAGACAGAGCATTCAAACAAGAGCAGTATGAAAGCATCCATTATGAAGTAGTAGTGGGGGATAACAGAGAAGTGAGAGAACGGGCTGGTAGTGGAGTAGAGTAGAGGAGGGGGGGGGGGTGGAGTATTGACCACTCTAGAGAAGAGAGAGGGAGAGGTAGGCTCGGTCTCGATAGAAGTTGTTCTCGCTGTGGTGTATCGCTCACTTACTCACTCTCAAAGTGGTGTACTCTGGAAGGATAAACAGAGGGGTAGAGAGAGAGAGAGATCAGCCGTCCCCTCCTTCCCTCTACTCGATACACCACCAACAACCTCCCATCTACCCGCATTTGCCCATCCCCCCTCCATCAATTGATATTATTGGGTTAGTTAGGAGTGCCACGAGAAAGGTTACTAGAACTGAAGAGAGAAGAAGAGAGGTACAAAGTAGACAACCGGTTGGTTGAAATTGTTCGTGTGTTGCAGCATGGACAGATCAATTGTGAGTTAGAAATAGAGAGAGAGAGAGAGTTTTAAAGAACAGATTGGGTGATGTTGACAGTGAGTGAGAAGGGGTGGTTTACTTACGAGTCATAATCGATTGGAGTCGAGGAGTGGTCGGGTGTGGTAGAGTCATTAGTTTCCTCGTTGACTTGCCAGATAAGGGACTCGTCTTGGACTGGTCGAGGGACGGAAGGAGATTGGAGAGACGAGCGAGGAACCTTCTTTGATATAGTACCAACTGGAACCTTGTCCCTGCCTCCTCTCTTGCGACGCATCGAACGATGGATGGAAGGGAGAAGGGATAGTAGGAGAGGAAGGAGGGGAAGGGAAGGCGAGCACTCGTTGGCTACGAGCCAAGTCGAGTGAGAGATGCGAGAGAGGAAGAGAGACAGCGACCAGCCTTCTCCCCTCCCCTCGCCTCCCCCTCCCTTCTCCTCCCCTCTCTCTCTTCTTTCTTCCCCTCTCACCATCGATTGGAAAGGGGAGCACTACACTATCCTCCCACCTCCCTTCCCTCTCTCTCCACTCGCAGTCCTCTGTGTCTCTATCCCTCTCGCGAGCGGATGTCTGTCATCTCTGTCACTCTCGCCGCGACTCTGCTCTGACTCAGTGAGGGAGAGGAAGGCGAGGGAAGGAGAGAGGGGCAGCATAATGAGTGTGTGCAGAGAAGGAATCGCGCGGGAAAGAGAGAGTGCGACTCTATTGTTCGACCCTTGGCAGACGCCGATTCGCGTAGATATCAATCACCCCCGCTTTTTACTCGTTTCCCACGTGACCACACGGTTACTGAGCAGATTTCCTATTGCAGAAGATAGAATAGATCGAGAGTGTGCCCTCTAAAATTCGCGTCAAGGTTACTGTATACTGTGCGCGAGATAGTTCGAAATTCGCTCGCTATAGTGCCAAGGTTCTTTCCTTCCTGTTTTGTCGTGTTTTTAAAAGTTCAATTTTTAAGTATTTTTTTTACAATAATAATTTTTCAGAAATGGTGGAGACTCGGAGAGGCGGAGGCCGTACAGAGGAAGTGAAGCAAGTTGAGAGTACGGAAGTGAGGAAGAGCAGGAGAAATGCTAAAGTTGAGATGGTCAGTTGCAGTTAATTTTTTTGGTGATTAAATAGTGATTGATAGAGCCTCAAGACGAATTGTTGTAGAAGAAAGAGGCGCAGAAGACTCCAGTGAAGAAGAGTGGCGAATCGCCCATTAAGAAGAAGGTCTCGCCCGTGAAGAAGTCGCCTATCAAGAAGCTTGTACTCACTGCTGTCAGTTTCATTACTATTGATTGCACTTTACCCTCGCTGTAATATTTATATGCGTGTTTTTTTGTTGTTGTTGAGAATTTACTGTCCTCGTTTGAAGAAGCTGGATTTTCGTATTTAACTTTCTATTGCAGTCTGCCGGTCGAACGACGTACAAATCGAGATTGAGGACACCAACTAGAAACGATGCGAAGATGGAAGTGGATGTGGACGGAATTACTACTCGAATGGACAAATGTGTGCTGGAGGTGAGGTTGAACCAATTTGAAACCATTTTTCCTTTTTTAAAGATCCGTTTTATTTTATCTTATAAAGTATCCATTCAGTTGTCTCCTCCCCTCTCACAAGACTCTGCGATATCGATGAGCGAATCACGATCCAAATCATCCTCGTCGTTGGATAGTGGCAGAGATTGTTCGTCATTTTTCTTTCTTCGATTTTAATGCTTCCATGATTATTGAATGCGAATGAATCAGTTTCAGACATGACTCCTCCTCCATCGGAGTGCATGAAACCCTCCACCTCCTCTGCCCCTTCCATCGTTCCTCTGAAAGGAAGAGAGGAGCAGTTCAATCGAATTGTCTCACTGGTCGATGAATCCGTCGAGAAGAAGAAACCTCTCTTTCTCTACATCTCTGGATGCCCCGGCACTGGTGACTATTCCAATCTCTATTTATAAGATGTTCTGCAAAATTTTGTGTTCATTATTACTGAATGAAATGCAGGAAAAACAGCGACGACTGGTCTGGTGCTGAAGTTGCTTGCGTCAGCACCCAGGAAGATCAAGGTTTCTTCATATTTTTTTTTAAATTCTGCATGTCGTGATCTAGGTTGAAACTATTAGAATAAATAATATTGCAGACGTGTATCGTGAACTGCACGAGTCTGACGAAGGCCGATACTCTCTGTGCAGCCATCATGAACAAGATTGAGAAAGTGAGCGTATCGGAATTTAATTAATTATTTAACATTGTTAATGTTATAATTGCAGCCGTGTCCAGCCAGTTCGGCCATCTCCAAGTTCACGGCCTTCGTCGGTGCACTCGCGAAGACTTTCCTTCTCGTGCTTGATGAAGTACGCATCGCTATCTTATGACCAATCTTTATTTCCGTTTTATACATATTTATTAATCGTATGTGTTCAAACGATTTTATAAATCTTTTTTATTCATGAATTTTCAGGCCGATTTCGTGGAAGAAAGGGCCCTCACGACAGTCTTCTCTATGCCCGCTCTCGTCTCCTCCCATCTTATCGTTATTGGTAAGTTATTTTTGCCTCCATTGCATGCAAGTTAAATTTTAGATTTCTCTTCATTTTCATTCGAAAAGCTTTATTTCATAATTCTATATTTGCAGGAATCGCCAACAATATCGATCTCACCGAGCGAACACTCAGGAAGATCAAGTGAGTAAACTTCTATATTCGATTCTCCTTTTTTTAGAGTTTCAATTCTAGTAAAAATCATTGATTGCAGATTGAAGATCGAGCCAGTGCTCATGGTGTTTCCTCGTTATTCGAAGGATGAAATTGCTCATATTATTAAAGAGAAGATGGACGAAGAGATACTAGAAGGAGAGAGACTGGATGCGACCGGCGTCGACCTATGTGCTAGAAAGGTACGTTTTTTATCCATCAAATTGTCCTTACTTATTGTTAAAAATTTAGATTTCGAGGCATCCTCGCTTTCGTAGCGGAATTTCGATAAATTGCAGGTATCAGCAGTGAACGGCGATATTCGAGAGGGATTGAGTGTGATGAGGCAGAGTTGTGCAAGAAGTAGAATTGAGAGATCGATGAAAGTGAAGGAAGAAGACGAGAATATGGATGTGGAGTCGACTGCCAATGCGAATGGTCAGTACAAATATTTTATATTTTTGTTTAAAAACTTATTACAAAACGACTTTCAGCAGCTTCCACCCCTCTGGCTCCTCGCCCTCCCCTCACCTCTCGAGTGGAAATCCGTCACATAGCCGATGTCTCGAAGGCTAAATACTGTCCTCTGGCAAGTGCCTGTCTGCCACTCCAACCGAGAGTATTACTCGCACTCTGTCTCAAACTGAGTGCATGCAAGAAGGTGAGCAGTATTGTTTCCAGGGGATGGCAGAGAGGCATTAATGAAAGGGAATGCTGATTAACCCCTTCCATTCTAGAAGTCGCTAACTCGCAATACTCTCTTCAATGAGTATTGGAAGGCGAGTGCCCACAAGGATGCAGCATGGCCGACAGTAGAGAGCACTGATCTGAATGAGGCATTCGATATGCTCGTCACTCAAGGATATATCTCGATGCAGAGAGATCAGATGATTAGGATGCAGGTGGACTCGAATGTCGCAAGATCCGTTATCGTTGAGAGGAATGGCCAATCTGGATTGAATGACGATGTTATCAAGGCCATTGACTACATCATTGTATAAATTTCCCCTAACTTATTTCTCCTCACAAATGACTACTCCATATTTATTTGTACAATTTCATGCTCGGTAGTTCCCTCATCTCCGTGATTGTTTGCTAATCTGCTTTTATATTGTTGTAGCGGTTATATTTTTTGCTTTTTAGGAACCATTAATCTGCAATTTCATGAGTGATTTTCTCCATTTTGTGACAGGTTGCTAACATTCTAAGTATCTCATTTCATGGCTAAAAGCCCCATTTACCTCATATCCATAACCCGTTCCATGCTCAATGCTCTCTGTAAATTGCTAATTTATAAATTAATTAAAATTTATTTAAAATTGATGTTGTTTTGAAAATCCGTTTGTTTCGGACCGTATCTTTTTTTTTTGAAATTGGAAATGTTTGGCTGCTTCACTTTCTTATCTACCTCTAGATGCGTCCTCTTACCGAAGAAGAACAGCAGTCAGTCTTCTCCAAGCTGTCCAAGTACATTGGAGATAATGTTGCCCATCTCATTGAGGTACATTGCTCGAATTGAAGCGGCATATCTTTATGATCTTTATTTGAAACTGTAAAATGATCCTGAACTATCGCTCGATCACTTGCATTATTGTGATTGCAGCGTGCCGATGGGGACTACGTCTTCCGTCTGCACAAGGAGAGAGTGTACTACTGCAGTGAGAATCTACTCAAAATGGTTCGTTTTTGAACACAGAATTCACATAAAATAAATCAGCGAATTTTCTATACCGTTGAAAGTTTTCATAGAGAAGATATTCATAGAGGTATTGATGTGTCTTGCGCCAAAAATTCTTCTACTATCTTCTAGTGTCAGTTAAATAAATAATCCACTTCAATTGATTGACCTGTTGATTGCAGGCCGCGTGCATCTCTCGTGACGCGCTGCTCTCGTTCGGCACTTGTCTGGGCAAGTTCACCAAGTCGCGCAAGTTCCTCCTCCACATCACCGCCCTCGACTACATCGCACCCTATGCTAAGGTTAGATAGTTTAGATAACAATACAATTCACAAATATCCTCCATTTTTGTACATCACAAATAATTATCTTAGTTCGGGAAAGATGAATTATGAACTGACTAAATTCCCCAATTTAGTGCCGTATCTGGCTGAAGCCTAACGCTGAGCAGCAGTTCCTCTACGGCAACAACGTCCTCAAGTCGGGAGTGCTCAGAATGAGCGAGGGAGCGGATAAGAGTGAGGGAGTCGTCGTCTACTCAAGCTCTGATACTCCTCTCGGGTCAGTACGCAAAGATTACTCGAGTTATTGAAAGTTTATCGATCGAGATTGGGACTATAGTTGTTAGATGACCATTCTTGTTCGTCTACCGAGTGCATCCAGTCTTCTCCACACTTTCGTCGACGGTCGAAAGACTTCCTTTCGATTCTTGCACGATATTGATCTTGTATGAGTCCTTTGGAGATTCCATTTCGAGAGACCGCACGAAACACTTGAGAAACGGAGAAATGGATGCTCTCAATCATTCCCAAGGCGAACAATCTTATATACTCGTGAAGTAACGCCGTTTTAAATATTGAAAAAAAAGATCATAGAAGGATTAATTTGCAGATTCGGAGTGACAGCTAAGGGAACATCAGACACGAAACGATCTGATCCGACTGCTCTCGTTCTTCTCCATCAGGCTGATCTCGGAGAGTACCTCAGAAATGAGGAACATCTCACGTAAGACCCCCCCCCTCTTCTCTTTTCCTTCTCACCTTTCCGTCTCATTTCGTCCTCACTTATCGATGTTTGTAGCTCTCCCTCTGAACTCTCCATCTCTCAGTTGTTACGTTATCGTCGTCTGTTCGTTACTGTTGTTATTTGTTGGAAAATTGTTGCATACTGAATGAGCATTGCAGATAAAACCGAGTTTACTCTTGATTAGTCACTCTGATGGGATCAGACAACAGAAAACGAAGAGTTAGTAATGGATAAAACAACCCGCATGATAAGGGCAGACATGGGAGGGGATGTAATACGGTTTGATTGAAGGCTAATCGATCAACCCGGAATGTGAATAAGGCTATGTGATCATGTCTAGTGGGTGAGGTGAATCTTCGACCGAGATACAACAAATTGTAACACAAGAGATCCTAGTATAACTATTGTGGTTGATTCACAAGCTAGCAATCTAACAAAGCAGGAGAGAGGCACAATCACAGAGAGGTTATTGAAGCGTCATCCTTGAGATTGGGAAGGGTGAGGACTGAATGAGTGAGAGAAGTAAGCAGTCTCCCTTCACTCTCCTTCCTTCTCACCATTCAACTCAGTCCTCTCATCGGGAGTTGATACTGTCTTCACATCCAATTCAACGCAGAGGGCACGCTTCACCACCACGTTTACCACGTCTGAAAGAGATTAAACATATTTAGGACATCGACATGTTAAATTGGGGCATTGTAAGCGTCCAACTCACCACTAGCCCTATCGTAGAATCCTCCGCATCCGCAGATTCCGAATCTGATAGCAGCATAGTAGATTCCGATAGAGACCGCGATGACGCCACACCCGATGAGCGTTATCTGTAGAGAAAAGAGCTATCGTCCCTCAAGTGCAGCGGTGTCCGAGTGGTTAAGGAGTTTGACTCGAAATCAAATGGGCTCTGCCCGCGTAGGTTCGAATCCTGCCCGCTGCGAACGTTTTGCTCTATTTTTAGCTTCAATCTATCGAAAATTTCCGACTACCATCCACAAAATTCGATAATTTGACTTACCCCAATACTTTGGATGAATGGAATAGTGACGAGTGCGAGTGAGACGAAGAGAAGAGCCCACACGAGAACGATGGGCACTCGAATTGGATCTGCAATGAGGGAATCGGTGAGTGTCATTCGTCCCACCATCTCAAATGTTGTACACTAAAGAGTACTCACTCGATTCAACAGGAATATTCTTATATCGGATGATGAGGAGAGCAGCGGCAGTGAACAACTTCTGAGCCCACATTACGAAGGTCACCGAATTGAAGAGAGTTTCCGTGTCGACGAAACAGAGAATCGCAGCGAAGATACCCTGCGGGGAGGAGAAGGGTGAGATCGCTCGAGTATTCGAGAACGGATTGATAGATAATTCCGAGAATGTGAGGAAAAGTACCTGGAATAGGACGGCAGCACGGGGCGAGCCAGATGCCGTATTGATGCCAGAGAGGAACGAGGGAAGCTGACCCTCGTGAGCTGCCGCATGCATGATCCTGTGAGGGCATCTCCATTTCACACCTAATTAGTTTTGAGATCAGGAGAGGTCGAATCATTACCTCGATCCGCAGAAGATATTACTGTTGAGAGTGCCCATCACCAGCACTGCAATCATGGCTGGAATCACATTCGCAAAGCCATTTCCGAGTGTGAGACGGGCGAACTCCTGAGAGAATTCAGTCGGTTATTGTTATCCCGCTCTTTCGAGGGGATTCCAAAAAATGAGTGATACTCATAGTTTGATCCTCTGCACGGAAATCTTTAGTAAAAGGCGAAAGATTTTCTCGGGCAACTGCAGAGGATCCAGAGTTAGAAAGAGGAGGGAGGAAAGGAGGTAGTAGAGAGGGTGCGTTCTAGCCACGCCGGGTAAGAGACGCGGGGAGAGGCGAGAGAGAAGGGGCGGGGCGGCGCGCGCTCTCCCTAGGGTAGGGGAGGGAAAGCGAGAGGGAGACTCTTTCACTCACATCTCCGATGGCCGTTGAGTTCTGCACATCTTCGAGTGTCATCACAGTGAAGAAGGAGATATTGATGAGGATATAAGCAGAGGCCACCACTGTCAATCCAAAGAAGAGCGAGAGGGGCATTGTACTGCAAATTAGCCCTCAACTCTGGATTAGAGTGAAAGGAGAGAGGCGAGACATATCGCGGTTGTCTCGCTCCGTTCCACAAGCATCGGTGGTTCAGTGGTAGAATGCTCGCCTGCCACGCGGGCGGCCCGGGTTCGATTCCCGGCCGATGCAACCTTTTTGCCTCTATTTTCTCACTTACGTTCTGGGATTCTTGATCTCCGGAGTGCCGTAGTTGAGGATATCCCAGCCGGCGTAGCTCCTGAATGGAGGGGTTAGGGGTGGAAACTCGCCACATCCCTCACCATAGTCCTCCGTACACGGCCATTGTCATCGTTCCAACGTCCCAGTTAGAACCGGCGAACATGTCAACGAAGTTCTGTGTATCGCCTGCAATGATGCTCTCTATTCTAGTCCATTTGTTTAACTTGTTTCAGCGTTTCAACAAATAAGGGCAGCACTATCACAAACCTTTCCAGATAAGAAAGTAGAATCCGATGCCAATGATGGCTGCCACCGACAGAAGCTTGCACACGGATACGACGTTCTGCAATTATCGATCCTACCCTATCGTATTCCCCTCTGGGTCCTACCTGGAAAGTGCTGGCGAACTTATCGAGCGAGAAGAAGTTGAGGAAAGTGAGGGAGACTGCAAGGGGCTGATTGATCTATCTCTCCATCGACTGGAAGGGAGAAGGAGGGAGACAAGGGAAGGACTGACCTAGCAGAAGAAGGGCTAGGAGGATCACTAGCCATTCCGATGTCATGGCCGCGTCAGTGGAAGAAGAGGAGGGGAGGAGCACAGAGACTGGAACAAATTGCATTGTCGTCTTCTTACGTATAACGAATTAAAGTTTAACCGCAGAATCAAACCAATCGTAAACCACAGAAACCCGAGAATTACGGAGAAAGCCGAACGAACTCACTGAACTTCTCCATGTACTGTCCGAATGTGATGGACTGAACGGCCGCTGAGGCTGGGAACGTGATGCACACCTGAAGTATCGATATTACAATCACTGGTCTCATGCGATCATTTACAATTTCTGATCCTCAATCCTTACTCACCGATACGAGCATGAATCCGAAGGCGATGGCCTTCCATCCAACTCTCATCGCATACGCGTAGTCTGCACCCGGATCGGGGATGGAGGTGGCCAGCTCGACGTACACTATCGCTCCTGAGGGATCGAGCAATTGTAGCATCACATCATCAGTGAACTTATCAATACTGCTTGCCTCACATTAATTCAATAACTGACAGAACAGTAAAGCCTCCAGGAATGAAGAATGTTTCAGATACTGAGAATGACAAACCGAGGAACGAGATGGCCGCACAGACGGCCCATATGACGAGTGTCAATCCGACAGAATTCGTCTGCTTCGAGACATCACTCGCAGTGATGAAGATGCCAGAACCGATGATGTTGCCTGCGATGAGAGAGAAGGGATGATCAAATAGCAAGGACTAGGAATGTCCAAGATCCTCATTGCCTTTCAGTGCAAATTATACGCTTTCCCCATAGCGAATGCAACGTAGTGAACCGATAGCAACAATTCTCGATCCCCTCACCAATGACATAACTGGAGCAGCTCACGACTCCCATCTTGTGATCCTTCGTCACTCCTCCCTCTCCCTCTCCTTCCTCTTCATTCGCACTTTTCCGACGTTCTGTCGACATCTGAAAGAAAGAGTACGGTAGGTTTTAGAGTAATTGATCAGAACGTAGATCAAAGACTAGAATGGAAATCCGACCTCGCTCGCCATTACGAGAGGGAAAATGGACCTCTCGCCGGCGGTTACCCTGTAGTGAAATGAAATTGATCAATTGAAAGATTTCAGCAACCAAAACAGATTGGCGAGTTGTTTAGAGTTGCGCATAGCCTACTTGAAATGGCACAAATAGAGCACGCCAATTCGGTTTCGTCAATGAGAACTGAGCAGAAATAGCACGATAAGGATCTTTCGCTTGAAGAGAAAAGGTGATGAAAAAGGAGGAGTAAGAGTAAGCGAGTAATGGAGAGAAAAAGGCAAACTTGAGCGAGGAGAAAGAATGAAAGATGGCATCGCCCAAATGACCTCACGTAGATCAGAGACGAACGATCAATTAGAATACCGTAATCAGGGATACAGTAATCAAGAAAATACAGACTACGATGAATGAGCGTGCACACTTGTAGAGGTGATGAGAGAGGAGGAATGGATCAGTGATAGGAGGAGAGATAGGCATCTGATAAGAGGGAATAAGAGGGGGGTTACGAGGGGAAGATAGGGGCAAGTAAAGAGGATCACACTCCGATTTATGTTGGATCCACTGTCAACCTGCCATCTTTGCTCACTCATAACCTAGGAAAAAAGAAGAGGAAAACGCGGGAAAATATGCTAGCAAAAAGTGAAGTGAAGGAAAAGGAAGGGAAAAAGAGCATTTGTCTCGTCGGCTACCGTCCATTCCCCTACGGCACTGCACAAACAATCTCTCGTTTCCTCTCTTTCTCTATCTCTGTTCTCTCAAATCTTACGAATACAAGAAAAGAGAAATGATTCAACGACATGTGCAGGAACGGTTTTATGATGCTTCGATAGAGCGAGAAATATCAGGGAAATCAGATTAGAGAGCTGATGCGATGGAGAGGGAAGAGGAAGTGTGATGGAAGGAGGAGAGGAGGGAACGATCAGCGGGTGGGCAATTCGCATGATAGGAAATATATTCAATCGGCTATTCCGAAATAGCAATGGACAACAATCACTAAATGGAAGGTCAGTGTGAGGATTACTGATCTCCCAAATTAGCAACTTGTTTAGCACTGAAACGGAGAAATTCCGAGTTGTACAACGTAAGGCGATTGTTGCGTGAAAGTTCGAGCAGAGGGAGATTAAAACGGGGGATACCACTCTCTCTCTCTCTCTCTCATTGGTGACTTCACTCTTCCTTTCTTCTCTCACCACTCTCTCTTCTATCACGTGATCTTCCCTTGGACTAGCTTCATCCTTTGATCTGCTCCCTCTTCCCCTTCGGAGTAAGGCTGATTCTAGACTAATGATAGGATCACCACAATTCACACGAGAAGTATTCCGAGAACGATTATTGGACGATTCGATTCAATCTTACAGTACTCATCGATGGTTATAGATATAATCTTTATTGAATGATTCGATGTTGACTTGTAGTGAGGGATTAGACACAGGGAAGCAACGTTAGTAAAGAACTCGTCGAGTTTAGATTAGGAAATCGGAGGAATTGAATCGACTAATGGATAAGATAAGAAGCCTTTTCTACAGTAACACCATTGAAAGTGGGGATCACACATATTGTGGGGGTTTGGAATATGCGAAGTATACTATGTCACATCGATTTCATGAATACAATAAATACATCGAACGTAATACTCTCAATATATTTCGTTTCTTCTTACAAGAGGAATAATGAACACAAGTAGATACCGTAATCCTTCATCTACCGTACCTCACTTGGTCTTCCAGAAAGGATCAAGTTGATTGAGTGGATCATTTGGATCGAGAGAGGGAGGGGCTCCTTCTCCTCTAATCGATGCGTGCAATTGCTTCTTTGCCAATCTATTCGCATCTCCTTCTCCGATTGAGAATGTTGACGCGTTGAGGAGAGAGGTCAGAGGGATCGAACCGTCCGACTGAAACAATCCAAGATATTTTTATTGACATTCTTATTCAAAGCATCCAAACAATTATCGTTCGCACCCATACAATGAGTCTGATATTATAACTATGAAACTCTAAAACACTTTTCTCAATGAAACC
>LS495041.1:186915-199964 GCA_900490845.1 Pristionchus japonicus
GAATGACTAAAAAAAAGGTCTTGTTCTACACCATTTAACTGTAAGCTCCCCAACTCACCACTGGCTGTGTCATCGGTCGTTGCTGCGGCTGCTGCGGCTGCTGTTGATGCATCGGTGGAGGAGGGGCCGCCTGTAATTGCACTTCTATTACTCCACCACAGACCCTCTTCTCACCTGTCCTTGCTGCATCGGGGGCGGCGCTCCTCCATAGGGCCTTGCAGCTGCTCCTCCTCCCTGCAGCCAAGGGGAAGCTCCCACTTGAGGGAGGGTCGGAACACCGAAGGGACTGGGAGGGAACTGGCCGAAGGAAGAGCCAGAGGTGGGAGGAATGTACTGATGAGGGGGAGGGACGAACGACTGCTGAGGAGCTGCATGAGGCAGGGCGTTAGTCGAGGTGGGTACGGTATGTACAGGAGGGGCAGGAGTTGGTTGGGATACGGTAGGAGGGGGCGGAGCCATCGCGGGTGGTCTCTGCTGACTAGTAGGAGGAGGGGCGTAGGATGAGGGTGGTCCTCCCATGGGTGGTTGAGCCTGTTGAGTGGAAGTGGGAGGGACGAAGTGGGCGGAGCTTGTCCCATTCACCGGAGGGAATCCCTGTTGACTGGCAGGAGGCGGAGCGTAGGGGGCGTGGCTTGGCATCGTGCCACCAGGGGTCGGAAGGGTCGGTGTAGCATAACTCTGCTGTGGCTGCTGCTGGGGCGCACCGTATCCATAGGCTGGGCCGGGTGGTGCGAATCGAGGGAATCCCTGCTGCTGCTGCTGCGGTGGCTGCATCTGGTATGCTGGCTGCGGGGGTCGGTACTGTTGCTGAGGGGGCGGAGCCTGAGGATAGGCTGCAGCTGCTGCAGGAGGGGGAGGGGCATACGAGTAATTGGAGACGGTGGAGGGGGCGGGAGAGGGCGCGCCACTGCTCTCCGCGTAGCCTGTTGGAGGGAGGGAAGAGGGAGGAGGAATGGAGAGAGAGGGGAGGGGAGGACCGGGTTGGACGGGATGATGAGAGTGGAGATAGGGTTGATGAGAGGGAGGAAGGGCAGAGGATGGGGGAGGGAAGGGAAGGCCGGCAGTGGAGGGAGGAGGAAGACCCGCCCCTCCTCCTCCAGCCATCTTCTCTCTGTAGTAGGCCATGTAGTCACCGAGACGACGACGAGAAGAACCACCATCTGGAAGGGAGAGGAGTGATAAGGACGGTAGATAATCAAAACATCAAAGGGCACTGCTAACACCCGTTATGATAACTACACTCTGATTACTCTCTCGTTATGGGCGAAAGATTTGGTGCCCTCGGAAAAGAAACCCTCCAGTAAACCAGCATTGTTGATACGCCTTGATGGGTGCTGTATCCAAATGACTCTACCTGCATTCCTCCTTGCTCCTCCTCCTCCGGATGGAGGTACGATGGGCGAGGAGGCAGAGGAGGGGAAGGACGGCATGGAGAAGTCATCGAGGGCTGCCTGCGCGTCCAATGCAGCACGCTCGTCCGCTCGCTGGAAGAAAGAGGAAGTTGATAAAGGCGAAATGATTTTATTTGAAACACTCTCTTCATCTATTCAAGAATAGACATAATTGAAACGAAGTGTATCTTCGACAAACTGGAGTATCAAAGAGAGAAGAGATAGGACAGACATATGAACTCTATCTCACCTTTCTCTCCATGGACGCCATCGCTTCGTTGCGCTTCTTGAAGTAGTCAGAGACTGCAAATGGATCAATAATCTACATTATTACCGTACTTCACTCAATCACTCCCATCAATCAATCAATAATCCATCCACTCACAAGTGTTCTCAATCGTCTCGACAGCCTGGCTGATCTTCTTCGATCTCTCTTGCAGTTTCCCGTAGAAGAGATCGCCTTGCTCGAGCTACAGAGGAGGAGGGATTAGTTATCATGAACTTTAAAACAAAATTAAAATCTTGTATATTTCCTTCACAGTAAAAGAACGCAAGCGTGTGTCTAGGAAGCATAGTAGGCGCGAAACTCAAACATGTGAGACCGGCTCCTATTCTCACCCCCTGGAGAGACAAATCAACACGAACCTCAGCGATGACTCGGAAGTACTCATCCGATGATGAGATCAGTTCGAGGATGCGCATGTTTCTCCTGCAATACACACGCTTCTCATCAGTCAATTCTCAAATAGTCTCACCTCTCAGCCTGTTCTCGCAATTCCTTTCCGTGCTCGGCGAAATCAGCATTTGCCTCCAACAGAGCATGCAGAATCCTCTGCTGTGCACTCAGATTCTGCTCGAGGAGGTTCAACAACTGAAATGAGATGAGCTAAAAATAAGGCAAAACATTTCGCAGCGGGCAGGATTCGAACCTACGCGGGCAGAGCCCAATTGATTTCTAGTCAATCTCCTTAACCACTCGGACACCGCTGCACATGACAGGCGGAGGCTAAGAGTAGCGGTTGAGACACCTGCCACTTTCCATCTCACTGATAGGAAAGAGAGACAGGTGTGCAATCAGTTTCACTCACAACTTCAAAAGAAAGAAACAGGACTAACATTATCGTGCTTCTTCAACTCCTTCTCAAACAGTTCGGTGTGATTTGTGTCCCTCTCGATCAGAAGTTTACCGTTGATGTTGTCCTTCCTGAAGCGAATACACTTTTTCTAGTCTGCATAACAATGCATTGAATGAACACAATAACTGAAATTGGAAACTGACTGGAATTCCTCGTGCATCTTATCGATGAGACTCTTCCTCTGTCTCTTCATCTCCTCCACTTTCTCTCCCAATTGCAACATACGAGCTCCCTCTGGAGTTGACGCTGGAACAAGATCAATCGATAACATACACCATCAGTCATCCTAATCCATATCTAATCAGTACATACCGTAGTCCTTGTTCTCTTCGGGAGCGAGTGTCTTCACAAGTTCGTCGAGACTCATTCCGAGTGTCTGAATGGCCTCCATCTTATCGTCCAGAGCGAGACGAAGATTCATGTTAGACCCTCTGCAATCAAATCATATTCAATTAAATTCACCAATAATAAAAATAATAAATTCTACATGATATTCTCGAACAATCACTCACTTTGCCTTTGAACTCGCTTCAAGTAGCTTCGCACACTCGTCCTTTATCGCCCTCACTCCCTCGGCTGCCTCCGCGTTTGGCTGCAATCGATACCGTAATTATCGATCAGTTACGGTACCCCTCTCTCACCAGATCAGCGACGGGGATGGCATCCAGCCTCACGATGAGTGCAGTCAGCAGGGAATCCGTGTCGCGCGCCTTCTCTCCGATCACTGAAAATATCCTGCTTAAGAATGACAATCCATTACACTCCCTGGTTTCGTGAACAACTCAACATTAGGAATTCATACTAAAAGCGCTTATATCGTGAGAAACAGTAGTTAACAAAAAAACGACACTTCACGCACCTCTCAACTGCTCGAGCACCTCCGGGACGGCATCTCTATTCTGGACGGAGAAGTAGGAATTGGATGAGAGAAGATCCTCGGGAAGAGAGAAGGAGGAGGACGCCTGTAATTTACAAATTGTAAACATAGCGATATTAATGAAGCCGAACATTAATGCAACTGGTATAGTCTTTCAGTTACATTGACAAGGCATGGAACAAATACGAACATCATTCTCTCCTCTGGTCCCGTACGGATTCTTGATTATCTTGATCATTCTGGTGAGATCGAGTCGATCCACGAATTGCCTGTATATTCAAGCAATCAATATCCATCCTCTCTACCGTACTCCTCTCCCTCTACCGTACTCACATCAGCTCCACATCGTATGCCTCCACCTTCTCGAGTACACTTCTCTTCAGCTCCGCCTTCTTCTCGTCGTATTCAGAGGAAGCTTTGACTACTGAGGGAGGAACGAGACCATTGAACAGTGGGGCTCCTGAGAGGAAATGGTAATAACAGCAACCTCTAGCTACCGTACCTGCCACACTCGGGTCTAGTGCGTTGAAACTGTAGGCACACGCCATGGCGAGGGGCTGAAAAATAAATACATGATAATCAAAATACGATAACTCGTTTGGATACTGTACCTCAGCCATCGTAATCTCTTCAGGCTTGGGAATCTTCGCATGGTATATGAAATCGTTCTCCTTTTTCGCGTCTTGACTCCTGAATCATTCGAGTTACTTCAAATTCGATATGAACCTTGATAATTACACTAATTAGCGACTAACTTGAATACGATGACGTCATCGACGAAGGCGACAGTCTCCAGATAGGCCCTTCTCGTCTCTTTCGCACACAGAGTACGAGCTGTAGTGATGTGCTGCAGGGCCGCGTCGTAGAATCCAACTCTTGAAATGAGAGGGATGTTTACATATTTCTTTCGAATCACAAACAAATCGCACCAAATAATCGTCACGAAACTTCTAACGCTGTTGCAGACTTTTTTTTATTGCAGTCAGTGTGTTGAACGGAGAGACTTTACCTCTCTCCATATTTCTTGTTCTCCTCTGCTTCCATTCCCTGGTAGAGCAGTGAGATCGCCCCGTACACACTCGACTTGATCGTGCACATTCGTACCCATTCCTGAGAAGAATCAGTTTCAGATCAGGGTTACGGTAATCAATACCGTACTCAACAGTTACAAATTGACAACCGCACCTTGTATCTGCCTGCATTCATCACATCTCCGAGAGGGCCGTGCACCAGATGCTCCGCGCATTTACTGTAGATATCCTGCAAGTTTACCATTCTATCGTTTCCCATAACAACGAAAAGCAAGTATACTGAAAATAGAGATAAACGAACATGCAGATGGGAAGTGAGTCTGGCAATTACTAGTGGTTTCCTCGACTCCACCAGTGCCTTCTCCACCATACACTCCTGTGCTTGACCCTGGAAGGAATATCTTTGATTCGGAACACTGCCTTGTTCTATTCACTACTAGATCACTACTATACAATAGCGATACGTTCCAGTTACAATGAACAATTGAGAAAAAAAACACAAACCATTAATATATTGAGGTAAAGCGAGATTGTGTCTCTGTCGAAATCAAGAGTCGGAAATCTGGAAGAGAATTCGTTACAAATAGGAAGACCTAAAGGGCAGGAAATCAAACCGAACCTGGATGCGTTCATTTCGTCTCTCAGCACTTGCAGTGGATAGGCAGCATAGCCAAAGTGGGTGAACGCCTTCTTGATTCCCTGCAACACAAATTATCATCCATTTTCGAATATGTTACTGTAACAGCTTCATCAAAATTGATATGAACAATACCTCATCAGTATCTCTGGGCAGCTCCGATCCGATCTGTGCATGGATGCAAGCCAGATTGTAGAGTAGATTGCACAGCTCGAACTGGACATCGTTGAGGATGAGCACGTTGTTAGGATCGTGAAGGCGGTCTGACCTACGAATCGAGAAGATTGGAGATCGTTCAGTGCCTTTCAACATACCACTGCCATTCACAAGTGAGATCGGGATGCTTGCCATCGAGTGGGAACTGATTAGAGAGAAGGAGCAACTGGAACGGGGATTGAGGATAGAGCGGCGTGAAAAGGGAAGTATACCTGAGCATAGTACCGTTTCACGATGGGAACGAGATCCTCTGAAGGGAAAGGTAGAAGACAGTACTGAAAGAACGGTGATCAATTCGGTATTTGACATCATATTGATCAATTCGGTTGTTCATCGTGACTCACAGTTCTGATCTTGTTAAACTCCTCCATATCAGCCACGAACTCATCTGGATCTTGTCCGTAATGTGATCGTATGTACTGGAACCGATTGAAAGGTCAAAGAACTCGATACGCACGAGTTATGAAACGCAATTGAATGACTCACTTTGAAAATCTTCTCTTGAAAACCATTTTCCTCTAATGAATTGCAGCCCTGCTTGAAGTCGGGAGCAAACATGGGAAACCGGGGCATCCCCTCCATCTTTACGACGAAGGAAAAAGGAAGTTATGCGCTCTGGAAGTGATTACGAAGGTTTAACAAGCGAAATATGCAAGATAATGTCGAACAGCGTATCATGGCAAGTAGCGGACATGCCGAGCTACGCGTATGAACAATCAATAGGAGTAAAAACGATCCAGAATGAGAGTGAAAGTACATCCGCACTGCAGCAATGAAATGGCCGCAGATCCTTTAACTACTGTATTTTCGCGTTGGGTATTGTCCACCGGCCACACATTCTATTTCACTTTTCTTTTCTTCTTTTTTTCATTTCGTCTTTCAAGACTATTTGCGCCGGTCTTGCTCCGTTTTTTTTCAATTTACAAGAGATGTCCGAGTCGCCAAGTTCGAGTATTATCTCCCTCTGGCCGGCATTTGTGGTTGCTGTCGCCTGGGGAGCGACGAATCCATTTCTCCGACGTGGAGTGAAGGACAGTGAGGGCTCCCCTTCCTTCTTCTGTGAGTTCGAACATTTTCATGGAGTTATTTTACACCCTGGTGGATGAAAAAGAAAATTCTTCAATGTACTTGTCTGTCTACAGCATCCGATGTCCATCCACTTCTCCGTCCACTCATTCAACTTCTCAATCTCATTCTCAACTGGAGAGTATTCGTCCCGCTGGCTATCAATCAATCTGCATCCGTCAGTTTCCATCTACCGTATCCACCTACCGTACTCCCTTCAGATTCTCTTCGTCGCTGTATCTGCAGCGTATCCCATCTCAGTGGTCGTTCCCCTCGTCAATTCCCTCCAACTCGTCGTCACTACCGTAGTCGGATCGATGTTGGGAGAGAGACTCACAGCGAAATCTCTCCTTGGATGCATTCTGATTGGTGTTGGAGTCACGTGTATGCTCATCGATGATAATAGATCTCGTTGAGAAAGATCAGTTGCATCTATCATTTGATTGTACATATTTTCGACCTACGAGTGTTGATCTGCTCTCTGTGATTATCTCAAAAATAAATTAAGCTCTTGAGAGACTCTCCACGAAGAATAGCTACACTCTTGACTTTGCAAAGTTCGGATGAGCTCAAGTACTTGTCTGCCTTACAAGGGGGGGAGCTAGTATACAAGGTTAAGCTGGAAATTAAGAGTGCCCCGCCTCACTCTGTCGATTGATGATAGTACAAGTTAGCCTGCGTGGTGTTCGCTAGACCATCGTCATTTCAAAAAAAATTACATCTCAACATGGGAAAGACCTGCAGATAAAAGTTTGCAAGAAAACGTGGTGTGATTTTGTGGTGTAAAAATGGAATGTTCACCATCGGTGTAAAGTGATTTTCACTTTTATTCAAATTTCTGATCGGCCGATGGGGTCTGATTAGAAGTCATTTTTACCTTGTTTATTCTTGTATTCCGGTCGATACCTTGTCCTTAGAGAACCATCAAGAGGCGTAATCGTATTCACATTACTTGTTCCAGTTGATAGAATGAGTTTTTCTAGTGTTAATGGGCTCTAGCCCTTCTAAATACCGTCTAAGCTCTCTTATATGAGGGTAAAGTCGAGCCTCGTGGAGTAAAGTATGACTGTACTCCGACCCTCGACGTGATCCAACGAAAAGAGGGCGCACATTGGTGTACTTTGTACTTTGCCCCCACCCCCTCTCACTCCCGCACGCTCTCTCGCCCTTCTTATCCGTCGATCTGATAGTGTCTCATCATGGTCCCTGTACTTGCCCCTCAGCTTCTAAACGTTTCTTAGCGCCATTGTGATATGTTGTTAGCAGTTCTAAGAGAGAAGATCTCCCGAAATTGCATTGATTACCTTGCGCTCGCCGTTGTATACAACTGTGTTATCACTCCACATTTTTCGCCGTCGTTACTATACAATACTCCAACATATTTCCTCTCCAGGGTATCAACCATGCTGAGCAGACTCTCCCAATGCCGTGTTTCACGTGAGGACATTCTTCCCTTATCCTTGATATCATCTATACCAATCTCTTCTCTCTTCAGATCTCGCTACTCCCTTCACTAGACATTTCTCCATGTCTTCGCCGCTCTCTGCCGGTAAGATTCATTCCAATTAAGTAATTAGTCCCTAATTATCATCGTCTCAGGCTCAGTAGCCGTGGAGCGAAAGGGAGATGTCGCAGTGCTCAAGATGAATCTCCCCGGGGCAAAGGTACCCATTGTTTACTATTACGAAATCAACCATTGTTGTTTCCTTCCGTTCACTGAGTGTGCTCTTGCAGGAGAACACACTGAATGAGCAGCTCTCAGCCGATCTCAAAACTGCCATCGAGCAGGTAACGACTTATATTATTCTTGATTATTTTTCACAGACCATAAGGGTATTGCTTGTTGTGATTTGATTATCTTGGCTAACCATTCGGCTCGTCAGGTGGAGAAGGATGATTCGGTGAAGGCAGTCGTTCTGATGTCTGGCAAGCCGAACTCTTTCGTGGCTGGAGCAGACATCGGCATGCTCAAGAAGGCGAAGACTGCCGAAGATGCAGCCAAACTGAGCAGGTAATTTGGGATGTGCACCACTCACCATCTCCACCATTTGCAGAGACGGTCAGCAGCAGTTCGACAAGCTGGAGCAGTTGAAGAAGCCGGTGGTGGCGGCAGTAATGGGATCGTGTATGGGAGGAGGATTGGAACTGGCCATGGCCTGCCACTACAGAATCGCTGTTGCTGATAAGAAGACGCAGCTTGCACTGCCCGAGGTGAGATTAGCGAGAGAGAGAGATTCTTCTTCTTCTCATATCCTGGATAGCAGCAAAAGAAAATCCATTCAATTGAAAGCTGGGAAATATTATTGATTATATCTGATAAAATTAATTGGTAAATGATCTCATCTAGGTGATGCTTGGTCTCCTTCCTGGCGCGGGAGGCACCGTCCGTCTCCCCAAACTCGTCTCTGTTCCCAATGCACTCGATATGATGCTGACGGGAAAGAAAGTTAAGGCAGACAAGGCCAAGAAGATGGGACTCGTCAATCAGGTTGGCTATTTGAGTTGTTCACGTCTTCACCAATCAATTGGATGTAGGTGGTGCAGCCCCTCGGAGATGGACTGAAGCCGGCCGCAGAGATGACTCACGAGTACCTCGAGAAGGTGAGTACCGTATCTATCTACCGTATTCCTCATTGATATCGATTGCAGGTAGCGATTCAAACTGCCAGTGATCTCGCCTCTGGCAAACTGAAGGCTAAGAAGGAGAAGGGATATATGGAGAAGGCCACTGATGCCATCACGAAGAACTCGTTCGTGCTCGATAAGGCAATCCTCAAGATGGCCAGAGATAAGGTAAGAAACGAATTAAATATTTCAATGTTGGAAATATTGATCTCCTTCGATTTTGTTTGCGAAAACGAAACCTGTAAATTAGAGACCGCATTATCATATTTTTTTTTCTATTGTCAGGTGATGAAGATGAGCATGGGCAACTACCCCGCCCCTCTGAAGATCCTCGAAGTGATCAGGACGGGTCTCGTCGAGGGACACGAGAAGGGACTCCAGCACGAGAGCAGGGTGAGCATACTGTATTCCCGTTGTATCGATTGGCTAACCTCCTGAATGAAAGGCGTTCGGAGAGCTCTGCAAGCGAAGTGAGACAGCCGCCCTGATGGGTCTCTTTCATGGATCGACTGAGTGCAAGAAGAACAAGTTCGGACATGGAAAGGAAGTGAAGGAGATCGCCGTCATTGGAGCTGGACTCATGGGAGCAGGTAGAATTCGATGAACAAGCGACATAATTCAGTCGTGCATGATAGGTGAGAAGGTGCATGGATCAATAAATACGTGCAGGTATCGTGAACGTGTCGATCGACAAGGGCTATCGATCGGTGATGCTGGATATGAGTGAGGCAGGAGTGGAGAGAGGAGTGGGACAGATTACGAGTCAGTTGAATGGAAGACACAAGAAGGAGAGAATCTCCCTTCTCGAGAAGGAGAGGTGCGTAATATGATGCTACACTTTTTGCGAATCTGGTGGTTGCATTTTTCTGAATTTTCGAAGGCGGTAAAATATATACTAATCATTGCAGATTCCTGTCCAATCTCATCCCGACGACGAAGTACTCTGACATCGCCAACTCTGATCTCGTGATCGAAGCTGTCTTCGAGGATATCGGAATCAAGCACAAGGTCATCCAGCAGATCGAGAGCGTCATCCGACCTGTGAGTTGATCATTGATATGTTCTCCTCTTCTTCCTCTTCTAACCAGGGCTGGGATTTTTTTATTTAGATTTTTTTTTTATTATTTTGACCATTTCAAAAAATTTCAAAATCAATTTTTTGACATTTTTTCAAAAAAATCTTTCAGTCCATGTTTAGGCAGTATTTCGACAAAATTTTCTCGACAAACAAAATTTTTGTGGTAAATCGGAATCATTTCTGCTAAAAATCGACTAAAAATGACCAATTGAGAAGTATGTATATTTCAAAATGGAAGGCAAAATATGAAAGTAGTAGCACTAGAACATGGAGAATTGTGCCGTCCCCCTCTTGATTTTTGCTGGAAAAGATGTCCTCAAAAAAATTTTTTGTTGATTTCAAAATTTTTTTGAATTTTTTGATCAAAAAATTTTGAAATTATTTTCAAAAAATCCCAGCCCTGCTTCTAACCCTTCACTTCTCCCATCTCAGGGCACGATCATCGCCTCCAACACCTCCGCCCTTCCCATCGCTGAGATCGCCAAGGGATCCAAGAACCCCGAGCAGGTTTGTGATTGTTAAATATTTTAAACTTACTATTTCGAAGTTTGATCTTTTTATTTTTGTCAAAGGAATCTCTTTTTTATTTAATGTAATGACCTTCTCGTCTGCAGATCGTGGGTATGCACTACTTCTCCCCCGTGGACAAGATGCAGCTGCTGGAGATCATCACCCACACGGGAACGAGCAAGGAAGCACTCGCGACCGCCACTGCTGTCGGGTTGAAGCAGGGCAAGCTGGTTGTCGTCGTCAAGGTATGAGGATTGATTTTGAGAGTACTCTTACATTTTATTGATTGAAAAATAATGAGAACAATGCAAAATGCTCATACTTTTTTTTCTGTTTAATGGCTGATTGTTGTCAAGGAGAATTGGAAGAAGAGAAGGGAATGGAATGGTGATAATCTTCTCCCCTACAGGACTGCCCCGGCTTCTTCACCGTCCGTTGTCTCGGTCCGATGATGGCAGAAGTCGTTCGATTGATGCAGGAGGGAGTGGCGCCCGCTGAGTTGGACAAGCTCACCAAGCAGTACGGATGGCCTGTCGGAGCTGCCACCCTCGCTGATGAGGTGCGTATTGAGACTATTCTACAATTATGGTTGCTCACGATGTTATTTTGAAAATTACAAGTATGATTCTAGAAGAGATGTTAATGTTTTCTATTCAGGTCGGAATCGACGTAGCCGCTCACGTGGCGACCTTCCTCGGCCAGTCATTCGGAGAAAGAATGAAGGGAGCTGATGGACTACTCAAGGAGATGATCGATGCTGGATTCAAGGTGAGGGGGTGATGGAATGAATAGAGAGTGAAACACGAATAGTACATGTATGAAATAGCCTAAACGACCGAATTGCAGGGCCGAAAGACGGGCAAGGGAATCTTCGTGTATGGCAGTGGAAAGAAGGGAGAGAAGAAGGTTTGTTGTTTTTAATTAATATTAAATATTTAAATATACAATAAAATGCTATTGCAGGCAAACGAGGAGTCGATGAAGATCCTCCAGAAGTACAAGCTCACCCCCAAGGCATCCGTGTGAGTAGGACTTTCTCTTTATTAAAGGAGATTTCCTAAAGCTACACAACTTGTTTGATAGCTAAAAATGAATGAATCTCTTCCTGGATTTTTTTTTCCTTCAACTTTCCTCCTCTCGTCCTCATCTCCCTCCCTTTGCAGTTCATCGAAGTCTGATCAGCAACTGCGTATCGTCTCTCGATTCGTGAATGAGGCAGTGATGTGTCTGGAGGAGGGAATCATCGCCTCTCCCTCCGATGGAGATATCGCCTCCGTCTTCGGTCTCGGATTCCCTCCCTTCTGGGGTGGTCCTTTCCGATTCGTCGACCTCTATGGAGCTGACAAGCTCAACGCCGACATGAACAGGTACTGTTCTATTCCACTCAGGAGCTATTGCGGTTACTGTATGACAAGAATTATCGATTACCTTTCAGATATGCCGCCGAGTACGGTATCGCGTTCAAGCCTTGCAATCTGCTCGCTCAGTACGCCAAGAGCGGAGAGAAGTTCTACAAGTAGACGGATCGAGAAAGCGCAGATATTACGGTAGAATCGTTAGTTTGAATTACATGATGACCTCACATGTTGTACTCATTCTCTCTTGTTAGTCGTGTTTGTTCACCTCATTTTTCTCTATGATTAGTCATTTATTTATTGCGTACGAGTCGAGTCGAGACTGCGTGTAGAGTATTCCGATCGAGTCTCGTAACCACTCTTACTGTAGATATCATTATTCAGAAGTGTAATAAAACCTGAAATACCTATAATGGATCAATTCTGTGCTTTCATGACTTGAATTACTTAGTCCAAATAGCAGATGATGCTTGCAATACAAGAATATATCGAATTACGTTTTATCTCTGAGAATGAATTGTAATGGAAGAATAGGATGTTTTCATCAGATGGTCTCTCTTATTTCTTCTTCTTGCTTTTTCCACTTCTTCCCGATTTCTTGGGTGTTTTAGTAGAGAAACTCTTGGCCGATTTGAGAGATTTCGAAGATCTTCTTGACAATTTCTTTTTATCTTTGAGAGGACTGAAGAGGATGATGAATGAGAGAGTAGAGAGAAGAACAACTCACTTATTGTATCGAGAAGTCTTCTTCTGAGCTGATGAATCTCCCCTTGTCCGCTTACTCTGAATACTCTCTCTCTCCCCTTCATCCCTCTCTTTCCCTCACCGATTCTTCAGTTGAATGAGTGATAGTCTCGAATCTTCCCTTCGGAGCATTGCTCAATAGCTGGAATCAATCCATTCCTCCTTCTCTCTTCCACTCATCTTACCTTGTTGACCCACTTGCTGAGATTCATCTCAGAAGCATAGATATAGGGAGGAGGAAGATGGGAGAGGATTCCCTGCACATCACTGAATGGAGGGAATGAAGAGGGAGAGGGAGAGGGGAAGCATAGATATAGGGAGGAGGAATATGGGAGAGGATTCCCTGCACATCACTGAATGGAGGGAATGAAGAGGGAGAGGGAG
>LS495041.1:207772-221936 GCA_900490845.1 Pristionchus japonicus
AAAGTTGGTCGGGGGAGGAGCGAATGAAGAGGGAGGAGGAGCATTTTGAGGAGGATTGTACTGCTGAGGAGGATACTGGGGCATGGGATAGTGAGGAACGGGAGCGGGAGAGGGTTGAGAGGGAACGGATGGGATCGATTCAGGAATAGACTGAATGGGAGGAAGAGGGGCTGTTGCTTGAGGGAAAGAAGGAATCGAGGGAGGAGAATACTCGTTCAATTCAGAAGCAGCCTCTCCTCCCAGATGGATCTCCTCTTCGATGGCTGAGGAATTGTGGTCGTGAGACTCGTGCACGTGATCGTTGCGGGACTCCGATGTCACCTGCAATATCGATTTATTGATTCAGAGTTAAAAATCGAAGACCGAGTCTAATGCGATTTATGTGTGAGACGTAGCCATGGAAACACTAACTTCACACGTTCTTGTTAGATCGACGAAGAAAAAAAGAGAGAAAATGGAAGTTTACCTGATGATGAACCTGCTGATGAAGAGAAGGCTGGATAGTAGCGGGAGCGACTTCAGGAGGAGGAGAGAGAGGAGCGGGAACGGGGGAGTGCACCTCGTGGCAGTGAGAGATCTGCAAGAAATTCATTTACGTAATTTCAATTACAAAGGGATTTTTCAAGTTTCTTCAACTGAATGTTGCTGAGAGACAGCTCTAATAATGTTAAGAACGGAATTGAATAAAATTAAGAATGGAATGAAAGTGAAAGTCACAAACCGGCTCCACATGAGAAGCAGTGGCTGCGAGTCCAACGAGACTGCGAGTGAGCTTATCGATGCACGTTTGAATGCACGAGATCTGCTCCTGGATATCAGACAGATGGGCAGACGGCTCGGAGGAAACCTGCAGATTGAATAATGGCCATTTATTGAATTCCTTCCTTTAGCGAATCAGCAAATCAAGTCATGGATGAATGATGAATGAAAGAGAAGGGTTCACTCACGGAAGCTTCAACGAAGAGGGACGACTCCGTCTGAAGAGCGAGAAGAAGATCGTTGTCGTCATTGAGAGTCACGAAATCGCCTTCTGAAGTATCGATTTTGCTTGACTTGAAATTTGAAGAGGAAGTTGAAGAGAAGGGCAAACTGACCGGAATCTTTGTACTTGAGAAGAATGGGAAGAGAAGGTTTGATGGAGAAGATTCGTTGGATCATAAGGACGAGATCGTTGAATGTCACATCCTGATTGTGTCTGAGGACGGTCTTCTTGATCTCATTCAAGAACTTCGCCTTGACAATGGTCGTCTCAGCGGTACCGTTCGAGACCATCTGGGAGAGAGGATCACGATAATAACAACGGGAATTTGAAGTGAAAACGCTAATTTGCAAAACAAACGCTGGATGAGAGACGCTTGCAAGTTCCACGTCTCTCTCTCACACAACCACGCCGACGAGTTTTCGTATTAGTCAGAAACAGAGTATGGTACGTAGCCACTGGGGATAATTTTCCTAAACCCCGGCCTCGGTCCAAGACATCCCCCACAGTTGAAGAGGTACAAAAAAAAATGAATAATCTATGACGGGTGTTGACGTACGTTTGAGATATCTAGATGAGATGCAACCAATGATGAATTTCTTGAGATGAACACGATTTGTTTTGGGGGATGAGTCTTGATCTAATGTGAGGGAGTTGAGAATGAATTAGAAGTTCAAACAATTTGTGTTGTACATTCAAAAAAGAGAAAATGAAGAAGAAAAAAGAATACAGATACCATACCCTCGGTTTACTAATTATTCCTTCCCTGTCGTAACTCTGAACGTTTCCAAAGTTGAAGAATGGTACTCTTTTCATTAAGACTACCGTAAATTGTGATGGAACGAGGGCAGAGAATGAATTGAATAATGCTGTAAGCAATAACGAGACAAATTTGTTCCTCTACAATTTTCAGATTCGTTTCATCTCAACTCATCAAAATGATGTAAAATCAAATAAGTTAGAAAGTATCATAATTTGCCTTGTTACGTTTGAAATATTGAAATAACGATTCCATATTTTGAACAATCTCTTGATGTAATTTCACTTTAAAAAGGAAAAAAAAAGAAAAACCTTGAGCCGGGACCGGTACGATTAGCCGGGCCGGGTTTTACAATATCAATTGTCATTGCGGGAATTTTAAATATTGATGTGACAAGGTTGCTTAACGTGGATTTTGTGTCGGACACAGTGTCGGTTGGTTTTTGTTTAATTGATTAATTATTTGTCTTGTCTTTGTTTACCCATGACTGCTAAATGGCTATGTGCATGATTGGAATCATAAATGTCATTCAGAATGGCGACTGATGTCTCGAACGAGGATGCTGAAGAAGCGATGCGACAGTTTGCTGAAATTACGGGCACTGACGAGATTCTGGGTCAAACGATTCTGCAAGACGTCAACTGGAGTCTCGATGTGAGAATTCAAAAGAAACTATCGGCTGGTTCCAAGTCTATCGCACGGTAAATGGCCATAAGTTAGTTTTGTCGTTCGTGCGTTTTTCGTTTTTAGTGAACAGAACTTGTGAGTTGTTCTCAGCTCTATAATTATGATTTAAGCCTAATCCTAAGCTATTTGAGGTTCGGACATAGGTTATCAGCGATTCGATGAGTTTCCAAACGTGTCCTAACACGTCAGATTCATATGCCTTCAGAGAGCTCTGGAAATTTACTATGGCGGAAACGTTCGAAATGACGAGGATGGATATATCGAAGTATTGACTCCTCCACCACCTGTAGTGGAACAGTCTCAACCTGTTGCTCCCACTACATCTGGTGAAATGACCGGATTCGAAATCTCTTTACTCTCATGGAATATCGATGGGTTGGACGGAAACAGCCTTGCCACCCGCATGCTTGCTGTCTACAAAATCGTATCCAGGTAAGCATCGATCGTTCCCCAGTTGATCTTGAAATCTGTTCAGGGTTAGTGCAGACTTTGTGTTTCTGCAAGAAGTTGTTGAACGTGATATCGATAAATTGCTGAAGCTGAAGAAGTTCTACAATATCTTCTTCTCAAACAGGACTAGCATGTACTTCACGGCTATCCTCGTCAGCAATGCATTCAGGTTTGAAATGCTCTAATTCCTCTCGTCAACTTTATATTTTGAGTGTTCGCAATCACGAGGTTGTTCACTTCCAAAACTCGGGAATGGATCGAACATTGCAGATAATCGAGGTTTTTATTACTAATTTTTGTGAATTATTAAAATTAAATATTATATATTATATTACAACAGGGCACACTCGGTCCTTTCCAAGTCTTTCTCCTCAACACTCACCTCGAGAGTATGGGAGAACATTCGGATAAGAGACGAGTACAACTAGAGTAAGTTGGTAGATATTCATTATGTTTTCGATTTTCGCATACCATATGCGACAATGATTCTCATCTTTCCAGCCAATGTCTCGCTCGAATCGCTTCTATTTCTAATGAACATCCGGAGGCTCTCATCTTCTTCGGTGGAGATCTCAATCTGAGAGATAAAGAGGCTAGTTGGCAGAAATTTAACATGCAAAAGCGTGATTTGCAGTGAATTCACTTTTACTACGAATTATCTAGTTCCCTTTTACCCATTTAGCTGTCTGGTCTGCCAGTAGGATTCGCGGATGCCTGGTTGGCAGCAGGTGCACCTAAGAAAGAAGAGTATACTTGGGATACGAGAACGAATACGAATAAGCAAGTTTATCATAATGCAAGATGCAGATTTGATCGAATCTTCTACAAGGCACAGCCACTCAATAAGGTATGTTGATGTTTTTTTATCCCTACTCGAGGAAATCGTCGTCCGGCGATTTTAAAAGTCCGTCGAGAAGTAATAGAGTAATCTCGCGACAGGTCTCGTTTGCATTGGAAGGGAAGCAGCTAATTCGTACGTCTCTCTGTTATCCATCTGATCATTGGGCAATCCATTCTACCTTCTCTGTCTGATGCATATCCCAAGGTTCTCCGTCTACTCTCCCGGTAGTTTCTATTCTTGCTTCTCATAATCATTCCTCATAGATCTCGGTATATTTTCTCTGTAAATACGCAACATAGACAACTCATGTTTGATTATCGGTAGACGAATAAAGATAACAAGCTTTTGCGAGAAACAAATCACTGAAATAGGTGAAGCTATAAGTGGAAAGCAATGGATGGATGGCAGTAGGAATGAAGAGAGTGAGATAACCGATGGTAAGTCCGGGATAGAATCTATAAAATATATGGCTAGAAGGGAGAAGACTATCAGAAGAGTCTCTTCTTGAATCGTCTTCGCAGTTTTCGCAGCTTGAATCTTCTCCTTCTCTTCGCTCCCTTTCCCCATGCACCTTCAAGCATGAGATTACGTCCCCAGAGAGAAGCCTCCCCTCCACCATTCGATGAGATGGCTAATACTCATAGATACTCCATCTCTATTTCACTGAGTGAACTGAAGCCCTTCCCATCAAGATAACTCGTCAGTCTGTCACTTACCCAATACGAAACTCTCGATCTCGCAGTGGTTATCTCCTCGGAGAATTCGGAAGAATCCCTGAATTGAGATGGTCTGCTTCTGGCATGTGGATTGCTAACTCACATTCTCTCCCCAGTTCTGGCCCCATGAATTGGCACACAACCAGTACTTGACTGGTCGACCAGTTGAATGGTCTGTGCCCCATCCAAGCACTCGCACCGAATGATATCCCTGGCCTGTGTACGAATCGCCCTGAATGCACGATGGAAGACGAAAGAGGGAGGATGGAATCAACCTTATCGGCAGCGATGTGAGTGTGCTGATAGACACCATGCTTGTACATGAAGAAGTCCTCGTGAACGACGAATGTCGCCTTCAATTATAATGCGATTATGACATTTTCATTATCAATATTTACTTGAACAGGTCCGTTGGAGATAATCTCAGTCATAATATCCTCCTCACGAGGAGAAACTCTGTAGGGAGGCGTCATCTTGTACACTTTTCTGGAAAGGGGGTGAATGTGGAAGAAAGTGATGGAAATATCTAACCCCTTCGATTCATTCTCATTGGGACAAGAGATGGGAAGTTTGGCCTGGAAGAGAGTCTTGGGAAGCATGCAGATTCCTGGCTCGCGAGTGTTTCCTGACTCGTAGGGGTAGCAGGACTCTGATACGACTCTGGAAGATTAATATTTAATCTTTGTGGTTATTTTGGGTGTATTATCGTCAATATTGTGAACTGTGCCGATCCCTCGATGCGAGAATTAGGCTCACGAGGAGAGAAACACTCAGCTGATATGGCTAGCCGATTTCTTTCCCTCTCTCGAAAGGGAAGGGGAATGCTCACCCGATCTTCCTAATGTACCACCACGCTCGATCAAGATATCCTCCCTCACATCCCTTCTGACGATGCTGATTGCACGAGAGAAGTTGTTGAGAGGAAAGAGACTCGTTCAGACGACCGTCTGTGATGATGGCCAGTCTGAATGTAGGGGTGAAGGATGAGAAGGAGGAGATGAGTACCGATCCTGGGAAGTATCAGTAGTGGAGAGAGCCCAACTAGAGGCGCAGTCTCCCTGGTCCTTCACTCCGTGGATGAGACCTGGCCATTTCTCACGAGCATCGAAGTAGTCTGGCAGCTCACGGGGCTTGATCACGATCTTCAAATTACTTGAATCCTTTCATCCCTAGAAAAGTGTGATCTACCTCATTCATATGCTGAACAGACTGCTCGGGGAAGAGTGTACCCAGTCTGTACTTGATTCCCTCCTCAAGGGTTCGACCCCAGAAGAAGGAGTAGTTAGATCCGGCCCATCTGCAATAATAATGAAATTTATTGGACGTTTTTCTAGTGAAAATCTATGGACTTTCTCCAGTCGGATATAAGCCAGGTGGATGGTTGGTATGATAACTTCCGCCGCTACGACGGATGTCTATTTCCCGTGTAGGGTAATTGATAGATGGGGGATTGGCTAGTGAGGAAAGCGGTGGAGATGTTACGGGTGAAAAAGAGTTGTAGAGGAGAGTAATACCTCTCTTGAAAGGGAAACAAAAAGCTATCAGCGGCACAAGGGGGGTTCTTTACGATGTCTTCCCATCAAAGGGTGGTCAATTACTCTCTCATGAACCCCCTCTCAGATCATCATGGAACACTCGATCGGCTGGTTGTAATTGACTGGACTGTTCCCTCCTCCCTACACTGTTCGCGGCTTTTTGCAGAGAGCAATTGAGAGAGTGAATGGGGGTCTTACGTGTATCTGCCGTGTTCTATCTCGTGCAGTAGATGATCCTGGATGAGACACGTCTTACGATCACACGACCATACTCCGCCAGAACAAGTGCTGCAATTGAGAGAGGGAGGGGTTACTGTCCTTGATTGGAAGAGTATGCACTAGTATCGATACAGAGGAGATAACCTTGAAATGGCTACTCAATCAACGGAGAGATGGTGCGAAAATGGTTGATGGCTGTTCGTACCATGTCTCGCAATTGTTCTTCGCGGTCTCTCCTTCTGTGTACCGAACGCCGTCAGCGGAACATTCTGGAAGAGATAATAGGAAGGTTGGAGTATCTCAAGTTGCCTAATGATGTGTCGACCTTCTTGATAATAGCACACGCTGGGGGAGGGGGAGAATGAGTGAATGAGATATGATGAGTATGGACAACCTGATCACTATCGATTACACACCCTCATTGAGGGAGAGGAAATCGGAATGGGAAGTGATATCTCCCGCCTATAATTAGTATCTCTCTCTCTCCTGATTATGAGGGAAGAGTGAACCAGGTGAAGGATGATCTACCCATTGGATAAGACTGTCAGCTAACCTTCTTCGAGAGATCATCCCTTACCCTCCCAAATTGACCCCCACTACAAGATTACGTAAAGGGGAAGAGGAAGGAGAAATGGAATGGGAGTTGATGAGAGAGTAAATCGATCATGACAAGCTATCACTGCGAAGAGCAAGCAACTGGGGAATTCCTGAACTGAAAGAGCAATGGAGAGAATGGAAAGGAGTGGTAGGGCAAAGAGCGGAGCAAACAAATGATGTTCGAAGAAAAAAACATAGCGGATGATCTCATGCAGAAGATGAATCAGAATGCGCAGATGAGACGATGAAGAACAATAGAGGAAGTGAATAGAGAAGGATGGAGAACGAACCTCTTCCAGAAAGGGAGAACTCCTGCGTATTATCAGGTTGAACTCCCTTGCAAGTTGCGAGGAAGTCAGGACAGCAGTCGTTGCCTCCATCCGGTCCTGCAATGGAAGAGAACTATGCTTGGATTGCATGGTCTTTCTTCAGCTGCGAAAAAAAAGAGCTGTGGAAAAGGTGAACACAGATAAGAAAGGAACGGCACTGACCTCTATCGCAGAAGACATCACAATAGCACAGATGATCTCCTAGAATGGGTGCAGTGCAGTCATCATCACGATGCAAACAGCACGGAATCTCCCTTTTGCTGCAGTAGTCACCAGGAATTCCTGAAGGACGAAGGTAGGGAGAGTCAGATGGATGATAGGAGTGGAATGGAGGATGCTTACCGTTGAATCCCCTGGCTAAGGTGTGCCGTAGGAGTAGACAGAGTAGAATGGGAAGACGCATCATCCGTCCTTCCCTTCTACTACACCTTTCACTCACTCTCTATCTCCCCTTTCTTCCGTTTGAACCAATCGGAGCCCCGCCCATCCTGCTCCTTCCTTCCCTTCTCCTATCTGACACTGACTCTTATTGGAGAAGAGAGGAGAAGCCCCAATGAAGGGATGAGATAAGATGGACTCGAGATGATGATAGGACTGATGGCAGAATGATAAGGAGTGTGAAGATGGCCTTGTAAGGGTATCCCTCTTCTCAAACCTATTCATTCCCTCCCCCGTTCTCTCATTCTCTTCTTCTCATTCTTCTCCATTTCTCATCTCGTCTCACTCTTGTATTGATATGCACATCAGTGGGGGACATTCGACCTCTTTCTCTGCACTTCCAATCTCTCTTCCTTTTCACCTTCGAGACCGTTTAGTATCCGGTAGAAGTTGTAGGATTGGATTGGATTGGAACGGGTGAGCAAAGTCTTCTTATATGCGAGATGAAAACGTAATCGGGTGCTGAGAAGATGTATACTGGCTTCCCGAATGTTCGGGCAGAATTATCAGATAAGGGATTCCCTGGTCGGAAAGTTTCGTCTCTATCTCACGAGATTAGCAGTTAGCGCAGCTAAGTCGTATCCGAAACTGCGCCTTGCCCAATCAGAAGAATTGGGTGTAGAAAAGGGAATTAGATACGGACAGAACATGATTGGGTTAGAAAAGATGTTTCAGGCTTGCTCTGCTGGAATTTAAACGAAATGTGTGCAGTTTATGAGCTTTGTGGATTTGTTGACTAATGGTCAAAGAGCCACTCATGACACTTATCTTCTAATGAGCAAATACTTCAGTTGATACTCTGGAGATTTGAAGATGAAAAGAATCCTCAAAACTGTTGCAAATTGTGTTGAGGGGAACAACGCAATTCTTCGGATTAGTCGAAAGTTTTCGTATATATTTTTCCGATTTTGAAAGATCATCTATGATTTCACCAGTCTTGTCATCTTCTATTGACGAAGAAGAAATGAAAGCAATTCGGATTGCGATGCTGAATAAAGTATTTTCCTACTTGTTTTTACACGATATCACGAATAGAGGCTTGATTCCTAAGTGATTAATTCTGTGTCGTTCATCATCTACCGTGTATCCAACCTCTTTTTTTTTCTTCTTACTTAATTGATGTCTTCATTTTTTTCTCTCTCAATATTTTCATCGTCTTGTCAGCCTTGGAATGTAGCGATCTCTTCATCAATGTTTGTGAAGGTCAGAGATGTCTGATTCAACTGTTTTGAATATTAGGAATTTTTCGTTCTGTCATAACGGTTTTGTAACTTTCCCTCTGGCGAATCTCGTCTTTTCATTTTTTTTCTTTTAGAAGTTTTCTTCATTTCACTTTTTTTCTCTGCACTTTCCTAAAATTGTATTCCTAGACACATTTTTTATTATTTGCTTTTGCAATGAAAAAATAATGGTTTTTTGTGAAGTTTTCTATTTAATTAAGTAATATTTTCGAAAATTTGGGAAATCACATTTGTCCATTGGTCTACAGTAGTCTCCGAATTTCCTCGAAACTCTTGTTCCTGTGTTTAGCGGCTGCGGAAAGTGTGCTGTCTCTCGCCCTCTTTCCCTCTGTTCACTCTCACTCTGTAGTCATGCGTCGTTTTGTGTAGAGTGAATAGAAAGATGCCGTCCCTCCGCCTCCTTCCAATCCTCCTTTCATTTCATTACTCGTCTCATTATCATACTTTCTCCATCGATCGGATTGGTTGGTGTGCCTTGTCTTTCCGTGTCTCTAGTTTGCTTGTCTATTGACCGCCCTCGCCACTTGTCAATTTCCTCCCTCTTGTAGGTGTATTTAAACTAGTATCGCTGTGGCTAATCGTTGATCGATATGTGGAATGGAGACGGGCCTAGTAGACACTGTGGATGTGGAGAAATGGACTGTGATGGGGAGAAATTGTGGAGCGATTTCGAGGTGAGAACGGCGTTTTGGGGTTGAGAATGGGAGAGTACACGGAAAAAGCAATCGATTGATGATCCACACAACCGATAACAGCGTGGAGTCGATTGCAGAGTAGGCAATTCAGCAAAAAAATCGAGCTCTTTTGGAGAATACGATTTACAACTACTGACGAAATGGGAGAAATTGAGAGGGCCATCGATTGACAATTTTGATGAGTTGAAGAGAGGGCCCCACGCGAGGCGAGTCGAGTTAGGCAATTAGCTAGATTAGAGGGGAAATGGGAAAGAAGGGAAAGGGGCCAAGTGCTGTTATTGTTGAATAAGGGACATGGGAAGAGGTTCTCGTTGTGTGTTTGCGTATCTGATGGGAGAGAAGTAGTAGGGAAGGGGCGAGTGTATTCCCTTGGCAATGGCTAATATCTCTCATCTCAGCACTGCGCAGCGTCGGTGACTCGAGTGTACCGTGAGAGTGACTGGCGTAGTCTGCAGACTGCTGCTGCTGCCACAACTCAGTTGTACAAGAGTGGATTGGACTGCCACAAGAGGGGATTCGACAAGGGATACCAGGTAAGAACCGTTTAGTCTTGATTAAGAATTGTGAAAGTAATTGTGAATAATTTTTCCATTGATTTCTTTCTCGTTTTTTTGTTGCCAAGCATGGCTGCTGAGTGTAATTCCGATCGATGCTAGTTATCATTGGGGAAGTGTGAGGAAATTCTCGCTACTTATGAGAGAGAGAGAGAGAGAGAGAGAGGATGATTCGGATGACTCGGCTTTACTGACTTATGATTTACGATTTGGTTATTTGAGGCTGGTCGACAGGCGCTCGCGAAGGAATTGTACGCTCTCCAGGGACAGAAAATCGATGCGAACGTCCTTCTCAATGTTCGTTTCACTTCTTGTTCTTTTTCACTTTTGCTGATTTGGCATTAAAATTGATTTGAAATTGTGAAGCCGGAGTGATTCATGAGGCCGACTATAGATGCAAAGTTGAGACATTGCTTTTTTGAGGATTATTTGGAATTTGATACAAAGCCGTGGAAATATTTGTCTGATTTCAATTTCTTGACACTAATCCGTGTTTATTAAAGATGCTGGCGAAGTGTATGGGCGGAGCGGAAGATGCTCGTATGCATCGAGGAATGAGAGTGGGAGGAGGAGAGAGAGAAGGAGAAGGAGGCGGAGATGGACTACATCTATTCCAGCAGGTGAGATACGAATTCATTACTCTAATCATCAGGGGAATTCTCTTGCCTCAAAAATGTAGTGCGAGTGCGGGCGAGTCCACACAAAAAAATTCATAATATTTGTACGGCGTTTGTGGTGCCTTCTCTCCACTCATTCATCTCTCGTCCATTGCAGGCACTGATGCCGAATCCTTCGTCTTCCCCTCAGAGATCGCCCGAACTGAAGGAATTCCTCGTGCATCAGGTGGCAAGACATCGAAAGAGAGCTCGTTCCCCCTCATCGCCCGCTTCTCTTCTCAAGAGAATGAGGAGAAACTAAGGAAGAGGATCTCCATCCATCTCCAGTCCCTTCCCTCTCCCCCTCTCCCTCCCCTCTCCCACAGTCCCCGTGTAATGAGATGTACTCGCTAGAGCTATAGTATTGTCGTCCTCCCATCGTCTATTCTGGGTATTCTAAACCGAGTAGTCATTCTAATCATGGATCCCCCCTCTCCTCTTACTTGTTCACTCTATCTGCTTCCCTTTCTCTTTCCCTCTCATGTATCTATCCGGGTAGAGGCGAGTGTATTGATTGGGTAGATGACACATCCTTCTAATCGGTTCATTCTTCTCCTCTTGGTAGTACCGGTCCCCCTTTATCCTATTCTTAATGAGTCTTATCCTGCTAATTGTCTTATATTGTTTCATCGACTACATTCTGCACCATTCGTCTCCTCTCGTCCCTCTCTTCCCCTCTCCCGTCCTCTCTGTCCATGCCATCCACCCTCCAACCATGTCCGATCTGTCTGATCTATGAGTGTGTCCATCCACGACCACTCCTTCAATTATCCTTGCGATACATCACCTCAATCTAATTGCATGTCTCGATACGGTATCATACAGTATCACTCTTCCTACTCGTTTCTCCTTTTTGCAATATTTAATTGTACAGTTCCACAAAGCAGCACCCTATATTCTCCCTACTAGACAAGTTCTAGCCGCACTTTCTGCCAGTTTCAATGCACTCTACCCGCAACAAAAATTTCGCCTTCTCCCCCCATTGCCTCTACTGTCTCCGCAAATACGTGGTTTCTGAGAAATAAAGTACAGTTGCCCCCGAATAAGTATTGGAGAATGATGAATGAGAGTAGAGAACAGTTGTGCGACTGTGGAGGATATCTGATACTGAAGAGAAGCACGACAGCGAATCCGAATCTGAATACTGAATTATTTATAGATGGTGCGAAAACTGAAGTTCAATGAGCAGAAGCTTCTGAGGAAGACTGACTTCATCACGTGGGATGTGAGTGGAATGAGAATCCAGAGAGGGATGCTGAATCGAACTGATAAATATTCGAATATGGAGATGAATCGTGGTTGCAGGTGGATCAGGCGGGTCGTCAGAATGAGATGATGGCCAAGTATGGAGTGAACAAGAGGGAGCACTACGTACTCTACAACAAGATGGCGGCTAAGGTGAGAGGACATGAATTGTAATTTTAATAATAATGATAATACCCTCGTGGTTCAACGAGATGGAAAGCTTATGGATTGCTTGATGGATTAGCGAACATGAGATAAGAAGAAAATGATGAGTCCGAATTTTATCGATATTGATCTCAGGCTCGCGCGCTGGCAGACAAGCTGAAGGAGCTGCCGCCGAATGATCCGTATCGAGTGAAGAGAACGAGAGAACTCATCGGGAAGTTGTACTCACTCGGATTGATCGCCAGTGCAGACTCACTCGAGAGGGTCGGAAAGGTGAGCGTTGAAGAAAAAAAATTAGACTGGAAGGAAGTACCAAAAAATCGATTCTATCCATTGTAATGGGAAAAATGAAATTGGGCTCTAGAAGAATGAATTGATTTAAATTCTCACAATTCTTTCAGATCTGTGGTTCGTCCTTCGCCCGTCGTCGTCTTCCCGTTGTGATGAAGAAGAGTGGAATGGTCAATGGAGTCAATATCGCCTCCGATTATGTCGAACAGGTCAGACATACTGCTGTTTGGATTAAAAATTTTCGGTGATCAAGAAAATCGTTTTAAAGAAGAGCTTTCGATCTTCCCAAGCATGAAATGCTCATCTTCACTTCCAATCTTCACTCTCGATAATTGCAGGGTCACGTGAGAGTGGGAGTCCATCTGGTGAATGACCCCGCCTTCCTCGTTACGAGAAACTTCCAAGTGAGAGGAGTTTAATGAATAATCAAAATATTAAAATAATGGTATTATCATTTGGTTTTTACAGTTTTGTATTTTTTTATCAAGAGAAATAAATATTATAAATAACTAATTAATTCAGGACGCGATCACATGGACTCGTGGCAGCAAGATTCGTGAGAAGGTTCTCGACTACAATAATGCGAGAGATGACTTCGATCTGGCTTGATCTACCCTGATTATCGATTGATTCCCTCCCTTCTCCCCTCCATTCACGGGTCATACTTCTTATGTTTCGTTGTTGAGTTTCGCACTGTTATGTTGTCTGTTGTTGCACTGTTATGATACATCGAATTGAATACATGGAATGAGACTCGAAGTTGGAAGTCACAATTGAATGAACCTATGGGAGATCATGGATGAGAGGGAAAGAGTATTGGTTCTTTGAGCAGATTTTTCCTCGAGCGAATCGATTTGAAGGAGATGAAAGACAAATTCCAGTCCCGTTTAGAGAATGAGCTGTTATGTTGAAGTCACGACCAGTCCATTGAATTTTCTGGAACAGATTTTCAAATAGGACAAAAGAAAGAAAAGACTAACGACGCCGTTGCTGAGAAGAATGAATTGGTTATTGTAGTGCATGTTGAAAGCGGGAGGATCGAATCGAACGAAGGGAGGACCGTACACTTCTGTGATCTTGTTCGGCTCACGAATGCTTACGGTCGCTTCCTGAATTTTGATTGTTCGTTGAAGAAGTTTAGTTAAAACTTACTCCACTGTAGGACGAAAATACAACGATAACACGATGATCAAATTCTCGAAGGATTAAGTAGAGCGAAGGGAGGTTTTCTGATGAGACATGCAGGATGAGAGTGAGACTGAAAATGAATGACTTGATCGTTCATCCTGGTGATAATGAGGCAAAAACACAACGAAGAGTCGAGTTCTTCACTTGTAGACACAACAATATTTTTAAGCAACTCACCCATCCCTAACGAGTAGATGGTAGTGACAGGAAGGAGTAATCTGGAGCGAATCTCCGACTCCTCTCAGTGATCCATCCTTCGAATAGCAAGAGACTTTCTCATTCTTTACTCGAGATTCGCAAGTGATTCGACCATTGAGACATGAGCAGAGGGCTGTACGAGATTGCCATTGAGTACCGTTCTGAAGAATCATTCAATATTTATGAGACGAATCGCGATAGGATTACCCACCCCATGGCAGTATGCCAAAAGTTGTTCCTACGAGTGCCCAAAACGCACTACGAATAGCCTGAAGGATGCTCTTTTCAAATCCGATTTGGATGTATTTTTAAAAAATTTCATTCTCGACTTACAGCTGGTCAAAGGCGGTCGCTTCAGAGATTTTTCACAAAATTCGCCT
>LS495041.1:234692-246034 GCA_900490845.1 Pristionchus japonicus
GGGGGAGGGGAAGAGGGGAGGAGGCATAAGATGAGAGAGGTAGAAAGGTCGGCAATTTGAATGTGTAGAAAGAGGATGAATGGAAAGAGGAAAGGAAGAGGGGAGAGAATAGAGAGAGTGAGTGAGAACTGATCACAAAAAGTGAGCAGTGATGAGTTACAGTCTCGATCTCTTTCTCGGCTTGGCGAGGCGATAGATGAAGTGGGGAGAGTACACTTATTACCCTCTTCTGAGGGGCTAATCCCCATCTTTCCCCTCTTCTCGCAGGTGCTAAGATGTCTCCCTCTGGCTAAGTTCTCTTTCCTTATCCATCTTCATCTTGACAGAGAAAGGCGTTTTTCTCCCTCATCATCTCTTCATCTCTGACTAAATCCCTGCCACGGGCATTCGGTCCCTGTGAATACTCCCTTCGATCCTTGCCCATTTACCCCCGAACAAAGAAGAGAGGAGGGATACGGTAATAAGCACCCGAAGAGTGTCTGGGAGAGAGGAGGGAAAGGTGGAGGGGATAAGGGAAACATAACCGTCAATGGGTTAGCCATTGCGTCAGAGAGTAGAACAAAGATGGTCTCATCCCTCTACAAGTACTGCTCTCTACTGAAGCAGACAATAAAAGCTGCTGGTGAAGCGAGAAGACGAGATGAGACGAAGTGATATATTCAGGACAATGTTACACACTCGAATACGATTACATTGGGTATTAACAGATAGTACTACAGATACAACAGATTCGATTAGAGTAGCAAAGAGAGTGAGTACGGGCAAGGGAGGACCGTGTGGCTGACTATTATGGAGTGAAAGAGAATGAACGATAGACTGATAGAATGCAGATTAGTAGATGATACCAAGTGACGATCAAAACGAACAAATATTGGACCCGATTGTGGATGGAAGAAGAAGCGGTAATCTCTAGTTGAACTATTCGAAGGAGACTCGGCTAATCGAGATTATGTGAACAGGGAGAGTTGAAATGAGACCTACTCGGAAGGGGGAAGAGATGAGGTATACAAGGGAACTGAGGGCTGATAAGCTCACTATCTAGCAGGGGTTAGATACACGAATAGATTAGAAGGGACAGTCAAAGTGACAAAGTGAAATAGTGATTAGGGAGGAAGGGACTACACTATTCCCTCTCATTCCCGTATTAGCAAAGACTACAGAATGGATTCCTATCGAAGCATAATTTGACTCAATTGGAAGGAGGGAGTCAGAGGCAATGTCATATTCAGCTTCAGATCTTCGTCCGAGATTATCGCTGTCGGCTCATCGTCCAGATCCGATTCTGCAATCGATAATCGATTAGCTTGGTTGATCTACCGTACTCCCATCTACAGTATCCTCTCTACTCACCAGAATCCGTAGCCCTCTGATGGGTGGAATGGCTACTGGCCCTTTCCTCCCTCTCTTCCTTCTCGTCATCCTCTCCTCCTCCAGTGTATAGACACTTCTTCTTCCTCACGCAGTGCTTGCACCATCTATCTTGCGCGTCCACTCCGAATCGGGCGCGACACTTCTTACCCTCTCCTGGCTCTGCAATTACCAATTAAAGTTCCCCTCCACACCAAAACTTACCCCCACTTTTTATTCGAATTTATGTTTTAACCGAGCGCCAATGTTATGTAAACGAAGAAACTAAATCATAAAAATACATTTGAAGCCCGTGGTGATTTTTCAAAGTTGAGTTCCTGATCAAGGGTGAAGAGGTGTTTCGTGCGGATTTCGTAATGTACTGTAGTTGAGAGACTATTGATCGCGATTTGCATGGGGAGAGGAGGGTAGATCAGACGACAGATATCTCTCTTTCTCTGGCGCTCTCTCACTCCCCCTCGCTCTCTTTCATGTGAGAGATGGGAGGGGTCATTGATCTATCCTTCTCGCTGATTGCGCGCGAATACGAAATTATGCAGGTGTGGAGGGGAACGTTAATTATCAATGACCCTCATCATCAATGGTTCTTCTACATGCTACTCTTTCTGTGAAACTGATCTCTGCTTCCCATATCTTCTCTCCTAATGTGTAAATACACAGATCATCATCACAGGTACTCCATCCTCTCCTACACGTATCACTGTTTGTCCTCCCATCTGGTCCTATCTCCCCTTATCCGCCCTTCTTCTATCCTCTCTTTGACTCGTCTCTCAAGTGGTGATTGCACATATCGCTATCACTTGTGTTCTCTTGGCACTCAAGAGGCACGAAATCCATCTCAAAGGAGGGAAAAGGAGAGGCTTCGTTTCTATCTCCCTTCTCTTCCCGATATCCCCTCCCTTTCTCGCTTCTCTCTGTCAACAAATAGGCGTCATTGGACAGGAGGAGGAGAGGAATACGGTAGTCGACGAGAGATTCAGAAGAGAGGAGAGAAGGGAGGAGAGATAGAGGAACTGTACACTGTAGTCTATGAGGGGAGAGGGGGTCGGATGGGGGGAAAGACTAAAGGGAGATGAAACAAGAGGGGGAATGATAATGACTCTTCTCGCTCACCAGTGGTTCGATCTCTCTTCTTCTTCTTCTTGGCTGAATTCGCATAATTCTCTCGTGCAGACCAATTGGGATACTTCAACGCGTGGTCTTCCTTGTCTTTCTGTAAGGAGAAGAAGATAGGAGGAGAGAACGAAATGATGATGAGAGGAATGAGGAGACGCTATGTTTCACAAATGAGGTGTGAAGGACACTAAAGATGTAGCCTATGACATCATCCGTGGGAATGAATAGGTAATCAATATTCTCTACAGTAATCTACCGTACTCACCGCAGCCATTTCGAAGTACGGTTTCTTCTCTTCGTCTTTCATGTCGTGCCATCGCTTGCCGAGCTCCTGGAAGCGAAGAAATCAATTGACTGACCACTACCGTATCCTACAGTGCCCTCTGTCCTCCTTCAACCGTACCTTATTAAGATCGGCACTCTGCTTATCCTTCCATTCCTCCTCATTCATCAGCACTTTCCGATTCTCGTCCATGAACCAGAAGTACGCGTTCTTTGGCTTCTGAAACGATATCCAATCAATATCTACCGTATCCCTCTCTCCTCTACAGTACCTTGATGTGTTCCTCCTTATCCTCCTCCTTCACCGCTCTCTTCCTCCTCACTCCGGATGGAGTGGACGGGGCGGAGGAGGTGGATGGCATCATGGGAGATCCTCCCATTCCTCCGTATCCCGGTATCAATTGCATTGGAGTGAAGGGACGGAATGATCCTCCCATCGTTCCCATTCCTCCCATCATTCCCACTCGAGGGCCGCCCGCCAGAGGAGATAGCGCCGCGATAGCGCCCAGATTCCTGCAACGAAGAAAGATAATCGATTGAGACTACCGTAGTCTACCGTACTCAAAGTTCACCGGGGCAAGCCACGTACCTGTACATGTCGACGACAGTGTTCATGGGGGAGGCGGAGGGGAAGACGGGGGAGAGGGCGGCAGTGCAGATGGCATTCGTGATGGCCGCATTCGTTGCTGCTTGATTCTGGAAGGAGAGAGGGGATGAGGGGATGAATAGGGAGTGATCTACTCTTGATTGACACGGCCAATTGACCTCCTTATGAGAACATGCAATAATACAATGGCACGAACGGTTTCCGATCGAAGGTCAATAATTCCCCCCTCTCTTTCCTTCTCTCATCTTCCCTCTACACCGATCTCTCCCTTTCCCGAGTCTTGATTGTCCCTCAATTATCCCTCCTTCCCTCTCTCTTCTCTTGACACGTATCCCATACTTGAGCAGTACCGTTACTCCGAGTTCTACAATAGACCCGAGTCCTTAGGCCCTCTTTCTCTCTTCTCCTTTCAAACTACCGTATCCATTGGGGGTTTCGTGATGGGTGCCTATAAGCAGAAAGGAAGCAATTGAGCCCCCATCGCACAAAGGAGACTCAGCCAATCGTTTCGGAGAGAGGGAGAGAGTCACTCATTATCTTTAGCCATTCGATCGGAATTCAAAAGAACCTTAGCCCAACCTTACCGAAAACAACGGTTATGCCCATTGAGAGAACCTGAGACAATACCGTAATCGGCTTGTTTTTCTTCCCCGCTAAGCCAGAGGGAGGAAAGGTGAGGAGAAGTGTCTAAGAGAGGGAAGGGGATCACTCACGAGTTGCCAATTGGAGAAGGCCGCGAGTTGTTGGAATGGACTGAATGGACTCATTCCGGGTGAGAATGGGAATCCGAGTGGTAGGGAAGAGGACGGAGTGGAGGGTGGAGCATGGAACGCACTCATTCCATCTGAAAAAAAACGAAAATTAAATATTATTGATTCTTTACTAATATTTTAGGTGTTATTTTATGATCGTAATCAATCCTGTCATGATTCATGCACTTCCGGGCACCAATATGATAAGCAGAGTGTGGCATGATCATCTTTCCCCCCCCCTCTCCATTCCTCCCCTCAGGATATCTCGTCCTCTCCTTCCTCATCTAGGGTGTATTAGTGGGTGATGTGATAGTGATAGATGAACCACGACTGATCACTCATTCACAAGGGAGAGGAAGAGAGGGAGAGGACATCTTTGAATATGAGAGAGGAAGGAGTCAATCTAAAGAGGGATCAACCATATGTCCCCTCTCTATTCTCTATCTAATACCATCACTCAGACAGTCAGTCTAAGTGTGATTCTCAAGATTGTATCTCAATGGTCTTTCCTTCCTTTTCCGACCTCAAGTAACAAGTGTGTCTATCCACCTTATCAACCTTACATGGTAGTTATGTAATCTCCCTCTTCCTATTCCCATCTTTGCACATACATTCAATGCCCGTAAATGGATGCGGCCAAGAGAGGGAAAGGCGGCAAGATCAAAGAGAAAATTGGAATAGAGGAAAAAGGCAGAAAAGTATTCCCTTCCCTCTTGTCCCTATTTAGTCATCTATCACAACTTGGCTCATACAAAAGTCCCCCAAGGGACTATCAATAGGTGAGACTGATCAAAAGCCATGAGAGATACAAAGAATATATCAGGGATTCAAACCGAAAAAAAATACATAATTGAAACTAAACAGATTGAGGAAGGTAAACAATGCTACAGAGAATACCGTACGTAATAGGAAAAGACCAGCGATCTACCGTCCCTCTAGATGCTCTAGTCTATCGTAATCTACCGTAATCATTGTCTATCACTCACTGATGCATGGTTTGGTCTCCATTTCCTCTTCCAATGCGACATCCTTCTTGTCATCAGCCAGGGAAGGCTGATCACTCTCATCTTCGTGTTGGACTCGAAAGAGTTTCACTTCATCCGTCTCATCGGCCATTCTCTCTCGAGGAATAGACCAGAGAAGGGGGAGATACTGCTGGAATCAGATGGATCCATTGGATGATCGACGAAAGAACCACAACACGGATTTCAACGCGAAAGGGTGGGAAAAGTCGTCTTGTCGGTGGTGCGATTAGACAGAATGGATCAGACACGATGGGCACACTCTAAACCTCTCGGCGTCTCTCTCTATAGCGTGCACTCTAACTCTCTGCTCACTCTTCTCTCTCGCACACATTTGAATTTAGGGAGCAAGAGGGGTGGGACCAAAGAGGCTCCGCCCCTTTGTAAGGAGGAGAGAAGAGAGAAACCGTGATCATTTGCATAGAAACGATGATGGGATAGGAAGAAAGCGAAGGCAGTGACAGCCTGATATGGCACAGTTGGTAAAAGCTGGAGTGAGATAGGAAAGAGAGAAGGGACAGGATTAACGACTGGCGGTATACGGTAATGGTCGTAATCTGAGAAGACTTAGAGAGAGGCCGAGGTCTCTCTCTCGGTATGAGAAAGAAGAGACTGACTGCCAGACTGTGAATGGATCGAGGATGGAAGAATGGAAGGGCGGAAGAGAGAGATCGGAGGAGACTGTAAAACCCCTCTGGTTCAGTTGCCTGTCGGGAGAGGGTAGAGAGAGGGAGAGAGAGGGTAGGGAGAGAGGTGAGAAGTGTGTTCATTAGACCAATATTGCACCTTCGAACGAATGGATGCCGAAAGGAGAATAGAGATCGAGGCTGGAATCGTGGCATGCGGGGGCCGCCAGAGGGAGGAAGTGATAGAGAGAGATAGAAGGGAGAAGACCTCCAGGGCGAATACGAGACTCGTTAGAAGAAAGATAGGTTATTGAATCATACCGAAAGGGAAGGAGGAAGGAAGGAAGAATGCAGTCTATGTTTCACTCCGTATCTCATCTCCTCCTAACTCTAACTCCTCCTTCTCCTTCTCAACCTTCCCTTATCTACTCCGTATCATCACTCCAATCGGTGTCATCAACTGCTTGAGCCAGCCGAGATCCTCCCTGTCACTGTCTTATCTCCCTTCATCTCCTTCCCCTTCCTCCTCTGATATCCATCAGTGGCTACCACTAGAACCACGCAAAAAACGGTGAGTAAGACGAAGTGAGAGTGACAGACTCTTTTGAATTTAGGAGACACTGGACCGATGCATTCTATCGCACGAGAGCAACTACAGACTTATCTCCACTCATACAAGAGGACCATGAGAGAGGTGATCAGGCCTATCATACTACCGTAATCTCATTGACGCTACAGTACTTACATCCAGCTACAGTATCCCCACTTATCCTATCACTAGACCCATTTAGGAGGGGCTTCCGATCAGACACGATGGGAAGAAAGTGCATGAGGAGACGAAGAGAGGGAGGAGACAAAGGGCGGAGGAGATACTCAATCGAACTGCTGTGAGTAGATGAGATGGAAACGATAACACGAACTTATTTTGCTTGCATCAACACCTCAGGATGGACAGTAGCAAGATTATAGTGAAAAGTAGCAGAAATGGTGGAAAGGCGCCGAAAAGATCAAGAGCGCGGGGCTATCTCACCGTAGCTAGAAGGGGAATGAATGGATGAGAGTGGTCAGAAGGGGAAGAAAGAGAGGGGGCGGAGTCTGCGATACCTCCACTTCATCTACATGCGAACTAGAATATCCGTGATACTTGCAAATCTAGAATAGTCAGTGATGCAGAGAAGGGAGAAAAAATGGCGGGAGCAAGTAAGATTGAGATAAATCAGAGTGCAATTAGCGGGATGGCGGGATGGCGGGTACAGTTAGAGAGGGAGAGAGGGGAGAGGGGGGAGGAGAGGAGGGGGCAGGACTCAATCCGTCTTCCTTCGGTCCCTCCGAGGGGCCGGCCCGCCTCTCTCTCTCTCTTGCGTCGTCCGTTTGAATATATGGTGTGACCCCGGTTGGGTCATACGGAGAGGAGGGAAGGAGGGAGTGGAGGGAGACAGAGGGGATAGGGAGCACAGGTGGTCTATCCCCCCTCCCCTCTCTATCATAGAAGGGATCGAGGACATCAAACACGGTCCGAGTCACGCAGGACTCACAAAATAATAGAGACAGGAACGGATGCTAACTTGGAAAAAAATATGAATGGAAATAGAGGACAGAGAGGGTGAATAGACAAGAGAAGAATACGTTTGAGGGAGACGAATGAGCAATAAGAAGTCAATTGCAGAATTCTCGAGTGGCCTTCGCTGTTCGTTGTCTCGTTGACTACGATGGATCACTCGACTATGAATCCCCTCTCACTGCATTCACCATCTCATTCAATACTGGAGACTTCCTCCATATCTATACCGTAACCCCGATCCCTAGATTCAGAGATACGGTAGATCATTGCAGCGCTACTCGATCGATTGGTGGATCGGTCGGAAGGTGGAGGAGGGTCACACTCTATCCTTCATTCCCACTGCTCAGAGACTCACTCGTCTCACTCCCGTTACTGAGTTTCCAGACAAGAATGAGTGAGAAGAAGAGGGAGATGTCTGACTGTATCCTCCTTCTCCTTTCAGTTCGTTCTTCGAAGAGAGTAATCCCTTCGTGGTGGTTCCATCCACTCGTCCCATTGTCCTTCTCGGTCCATGCAATCAGGAATCTCTCCTCACTCGTAGACTCCACACTGCCCTTCGATTGACAATCACTCGGAAGTTCATGGGGAGGATTCGAATGCTGAAGACTACCCTTGGAGAGAGGAAACAGCAGCAGTCTTTTGGTAGGCAGAGTCTTCCCATTCTTCTCCCTTCTTCATCCCTTCCATCTCACAATCCTGACATGCCCTTCAATCTCCGTCAAGCTTGTAAATCAAAACGAAATTAGCCGTGAAAAAAGGGAAGATCCGCTGACACAGAGAGAGAGAAACGAGTCCGTTTACTAGGAATCTCACACGCAATGTTGCCATTGTTAAGGGAGAATTCATGCGAATAATAATGAGGAAATGATGATACGCAGAAAAATGAGGGAGTGAGATCATAAGATAAATGGATGGGTTTCGACTCCAGATGGTCGATTTCAAGGGTATCCATTCCGCCTCCCTCAATTAGCCCATTCGGTAGAGAGAAGGAGAAGGAGAGAGAGAGAATGGAAGAGTGATAAAGACCGATTTGAAAGAAGAAGGGAGGCTAAATTCCATGAGAGTAGAGAGAAATAGAGGGAAGGAGCTATTGAAGAGTATGAGGTGCTCTCTAATAGATGAATGAAGAGGGAAGGAGAAGGAATAATGTGATTGAGAATGATTCCATTTCGAATGAGACAGCTCTCCTCTCCTCTCACTCATTCTCTCAGTCGATTCATTGAGCAAGTGAGATAATCGGGGGAACAACTTTCCTCTCTCATGTGGTGCCTATTCTGACTGATCCATCTGTAGATATCGTTTGAAGGTTGACACTTAGGGCGAGAGGGACGAGAAGGAGCGAGAGGCTAGAGGAAGATGAGCCAGATAAGAGATGCTAGATGGTTCCGGTCGAGAAGGAGGAGAGATGACATCGCTGATAGAGGCTGTTTCCCATCGGAGATCGTGTATATATCAGCTAAGTGAGAAAGAGGAGAAGGGTGAGGGTGTGGACAGACAGAAGAGTGGCACATCCTCCCATATACACAGGAAGTGATCTCGTATTGTATACAAACTTCGTCTCCACAAGGGGGAGCTAATGGTGGTTGACTCATCTGTCTTCCCTCCATCCGGGGGGGGGGGGGGGGGAGAGATCCCCCGCTGCGGCCTCAAAGGGGGAACAATGAATTCGTCTGCCTTTGCAGGTGTTCTCGTTGCGGGGCAGCAAGTAGCTGGACAGATCGGACAAGTGATTAGATCAACCAGGAATAGAGGAATGACCAGACAAGATACTGAGGCTACCATCGACACTTTCAATGGTAGATGAAAAGACGAGGGATCGAGACTGATCGATTCCCCTTTCAGAGTTCACAGATGAGAGGGAAATGCAGTTGATCACTAACATGACTAACGACCTATCCCTACTAATACTTCAATCACCATTCCTGCAAAATCCGATGGACATTGCAAAACATCCTCTTGCTCCTATCACTATTCTAGTCAAGATCTCTAACAGAAAAGTAGGACGAAAATGGAATGAAACGCAATGCTCACTTCAGATACTCGCAAAACTACTTCGTAAGACGGGCTGTCCCAACTCCGATTTGGCCGGGGCAGATGCGCTCAATGTAATGCCGAAGAGCGCATTCGATATGGTGATCTGGCTTGATCAAAATACTGGATACAAGTAAATTACAGGTAGTAGAGGACGGAAGTCTGGATGGAGCAACGAACAAGATCAGTGAATACTTGGAAAAGTATTGGCTGGCTGTTCACCCTCCTCATCCCCTTCTTGGACCATTAGAGAATACGAAGAAAGAGAGCAATATCTCTTTTAGACCGTCTACTCCAGCCCATAAGAAACTATCGCAAGTGTTCAGATTCAAATAGCATAATTCGTACTGCATGATTACGCAACTTGATCAGCAGAAGTTAACATGAGCAGTAAAAGAGGCCACACAGAGGATAAATAATGTCGCTTCAATCGGTCTTAAAAGAGTCGTTTCGAGTTGGAGATCGAGTGAACAGCTGATGTTGGGAAGTACGCAAGAAGCTAATCAATCTAAACTACTTTACATAGAATCTGATGAGAGCAGATGAAGAAGTTACAAATAGAGAAACAAGTTATCGCAAACGACGTGGAATAGGGAGTAGCCGCGATATTTTTTGCGCGATGGAGTGGAAGGGGTGAGAAAAGCCGAAAGGGTGATTAATTACTGTCGTCGATGAAGAAGATCACTCGACACAGCGGAAATGGAAAAGAAAAGAGCATTGAGATGATGCGAAGAGGGACCGACAGTATTCAATATACAGAGGGCAATGTATGTGAAGATAGAAATGGAAGAAATAAAGTATCACGAACGCGCAACGAACAAACTCGAGCAGGGACGAAAGGTAGCAATCAAAGTCGATAAGGATCGACGACCGTATATATGAAATACTGTAGAAATATTCAGTATTGATTAGAATTTGCCTGAGTCAAGCTGAGACAAAATTCACAATTCAAATATGCTCGATCAGATATGGTAAAAGTTGTAACTTTTCCTTTTTTTTTCAAATGTTTCAATGTTAATTATCACTTACCCGACACAAGTAGATTGTTTTGTATACGAATCTCGTTTTAGAAGTTTAAATAAATACATTTTTACGAAATAAATCACTTCTTGATAAGTCGAATTGTACAGTAGTAAGCTGTTCTCATCGTTCGACTTCGAAACTCGAATTTCTTGCTTGAGCGATGGATTCGGCACGTGCTGGTACTTCTAAAGACGACGAAGAGGATGATGTTATCGACGAGCCTCCCAAGAAGGTCTTCAAGACCATCACTGGTGGCACTTCTATGCTCGATTTGAAAAACGAGCTCCTGAAGAAGAAGAGTGAGGCGTCAAAGTCTGGTGTCAAAGCCCCCTCGGGCAATAAAGTGAGTTATCTTTTTATTTTTAAGGAATATCATGCAGATTTGTGATTTCCCTTTCATTGTAGGGTGTTCTCTACGTGAAGAAGGACGAGAAATCACGATTGAAGCAAGAGGCTGAAGAGCGAAGGGCAAGAATCTCCGAACACGAGCAAGCCCTGAGGAGAGAAGCTGCTCAAAGGGTTCGATTATCATTGCCATTCATGTGCATTGATTAGTTTTCTTACAGGTCGAAGAGTGCAATCGAAAGCTGAGAGAAAAGGCTGAGCTGTACGACAAACTACAGGTTCCACTTCCTTTTTTCTCTCATTATCAGCTCGCGTTCACTACTATCAGGTGGTTTTCTCAGTTGTCAGTCGATTTAATCTCTTGATTATCGATGTTTGTTTCAGGCGTCAGGCGTCTCTCTCGACGACGATATCGGTGAGGGACTCATCGATTTCAATGCGAAGAAGCGAGATGCCGATAGGGAGAAGGAGAAGGAAAGGGAGCGAGAGAGGAGAAGAAGGGAGGAAGAAGAGGAGGAAGCAGCACAGGCTGAAGCTGTCCATCATGTTGCTGGTGAAGGTGAGGAGGATATTGATTGAATGTGTGTAATGTATTGTGTTAAGAACCAC
>LS495041.1:246636-259226 GCA_900490845.1 Pristionchus japonicus
TGAGGAGGATATTGATTGAATGTGTGTAATGTATTGTGTTAAGAACCACGAATGTACGGTGCCTCCCATGTGATCTTCTCGAAGAACGAAGAGAAGAGACAGAAGGAAATGAGCGATCTTATGAAGATGACTGTGCAGACTGAGAAGAACAGGTAAGGGAAGCCATTCTGCTTAAAGGTGTAGATTGCGTGATCTGAATAATAAGTTGACGACTTGCAGAGAGAAAACGAAGACTCTTGCTGAGAAGAGAGAAGAAGCGAGGAGAGCAAAGGAGAAAGCACTCAGGGAGAAACTCGGACTACCTCCGCGTATCTCTTTTCTTTTTTATTATTTTTTCCCGAAGTATCTTTCACGCAATATCATTTACCTAATGAGGTTAGATTACTTTTAATCGTTACGGACATAATTGCAGTACCCGAACCAGAAGAAGAGAAGGAAGAAGAGCCCGTTGATCCGACGATCTCATCGATTCCCCTGCCTGATCCACCGAAGGAAGAGAAATCACGACCAGTACCCAAGGAGAGAGAATGGGATAGAGGAAAGGGATCAGTTAACAACTGGGTTCGTCCATTTCTACGCTCTTTCTTGTGCACGTTCTTTTATTTTGAGATTGATAGGTGAACTCATTTTACACTGAAAACGTCGTTCATTGCAGGTTCGATCTCGTCGAGAGGAAAGAGACGAAGACTTCGCCCCTCCTTCCTTCTATTAATGAGATTGTTTTGTATTTATGTGATGTAAATCTGATAAATGATTGTATAGATAATATTCTATCATGTTGATGAGATCAATGGAGTATTCCTCTCCTCTCATATCTTTATCTCCAACCTGCCTCTGATCAATCAATAACCCTCACCCTTACAGTACCCTCAAGATGCCACCTCGGGACGCTCCACAGTTCCCCGAAATGTTGGCGATGGTGAAGGCACTTCGGTGCGATACGAAGGCCTGTGCAGGAGTGCCATTCCAGAAGTTGGCACTTCGACCAAAGGGAGGTACGGTAAAGGGAAGGGTTGAGGGTGAATGATACGTCATGATCGGAAATTCACGATGATCCTTTTCAGAAGGAACGGAGCTGCTTGCACTGGGTACTCTGGGTGGAGTGAATCAGACTCTGTTAGTGGGAGAAGTGACAGAGAATGGCTGCTCACTCACGAGAGCCATCGAACCATTGACGGTGAGTGGAGAGAGAGAGAGAGACTAGGACTACTAGGAAGTTGCCTCTGTTCTGCAGTGGAGAATGAAGAACTGGTATAAAGAGAAGACTCAATTGAAGGCAGCGTGTAATCTCACTCCAGAGGCTATTCTACAGGCAGAGAGACAGAGATCGTCTGTCGTCGGAGGGGTTTCGCATGTGAGTATAGAGATCAACCCCGACCATAAGTAGTCTTATCCAGTTGTCACTCGCGAGATCGGGTGTAGTCTACATGGCGACGGCAGAGAAAACGATTAGAATGGATCATCGAGGCAATTTCACGAGTACTAAGATTCGAAAGGTGGGTGAGAATGAAGGTGAGACACTTGCTGATCCCCTTCCTTCTGCAGACGGTCCTGGATGTGATGGTGTGTCCCTCGGACAGTCGAGTAGCGGCAGTGACTGCTGATCAGTCACTTATGATTATCAAGGAAGGAGATGTTGTATACGAGGCGACTAGTGATAACAAGGATATCAGGTGAACATCACTCATGAAGTACTGAGCAAAGTTAATTGTAATTTGCAGCAATGGTATTCCTCCGTTCATAATCCAAGAGGAGATGGAGAGATTCAATGGAATGTGGTGGTCTCCAACCCATTCATTGTTGCTATACGAACGAGTCAATGAGGAGAAGGTCCAGAGGGTCAGTACGGTTTTATCGAGTTAGAATCGGATTATTTCAACATTGATTGATTTTGTTTTGCTTCAAAGATGCAAATGTGATTTACCTTCAGGTTCTTGTCTCAACCCGTCAACCACCGATGAAATATCCCCTGGCAGGGACGATGAATGCACGATCCACCCTCAGAATGATCCACGTCGCCTCGTCTAAGGTACCGGAGAACGATGAGACTGTGGTAGTCGAGGTTGTGGTACTGGTACGGTAATGGAGTCTCGGTCAGGTGCATGACTACGGTCTGCGAGTGGATCTGCACAAGAGATACACGTGGATGGAGTATATCACGAGGGCCGGATTCATGGCTGATGGAACGACGTACGATTGTTTCTATTGAAGAGTGTGAATCAATGATGAGTTGCAGTGTGTGGGTGGAGATGATGGATCGTGAGCAACGTCGTTCTTCCATTGCTCTCATTCCTCTCTCTGAATTCGAGGGAATCGATCGATCGCCCGATACGGTAGTGCAGGAAGCAACCCTTGCTTACACTGAGAAGTGCGCCTGCTGGATTAATGTATGTTTTCCATAACGTTCAATTTTAAATGCGAAACGTGTTCAGACCCACAATCTGACGTCATCGTGCAATCTGTCCACCTCTCCCTGGTCTCTCATCCATGGAGTAGTGGGAGATTTCACCACCAAGCTCATTCTTGTCACTCCGAAGACCACTCAAGTTATCACTTCCGATGAGTACAGTGTGCACAAGGTGAGCTCTTTTGAATGAACTTTTTAACGAGGATATAAATCGAATTCAGAATGGCGGAGTGTTCGTTGACTCAGATAAGGAACTCGTGTATTTCTTCGCCCACCGGAAAACACCAATGGAGATCCACTTGTGAGTCTCGCTAACGTACTGCTTTCTGATTCAATTCAAATTCGTCTAACAAAAATACATTTTAAATTGCAGCTGCGTAGCATCTCTCTCCAATCCGATTCAAGTGGAGCAGTTGACTGAAGATGAAGTGTCATGCAGGTATTCTATTCCCCAGAAGTCCGGAGGTCTTTTATTCAATCTCCCTTCTCAGAGTGGATCGATCAGCCCGCACAGCAGCAATCTCGTTCAACTCTTGCTTCGTAGTCTGGTTGTCGTCTCTTCGTCTTCCTTCCCATTGTGTTGTCTACTCACTCATCCATGGAAAGGATGGAACTCTTCCCACTGCAAGGAGGCTGTGCCAGGTATAATTCGAAATTAGTCTCCTCACTTTTCAAATATTAGAGACAATTTCCCCGTATTTTGAATTCTAGAATTGAAAGAAGTAGGATTATTTATTTATTATGATACGTGTGTTCAGGTGCAAGTGGAAGGCCCCACATCTCCGTCCGCCCTCCTCACTCCTCGACCCGATTCCCCTCAAATCTTGTCATATCTCTCTCCCTCTTCTGAACGAACCCATCATGCTATCGTCCACACTCCAAGTGGAAAGGTGAGTCCTGTCTTCCTCTGGAGAGTGAAGTTTCCATCTTTGTTTTCCAGGGACCTTTCCCCGTCATTCATTTCGTTTATGGAGGACCAGGAGTGCAACTAGTGAGGAACGAGTGGTCTGCGTACGTTTATTGTTTTGGTATCATTTTATACTATTGGTTTGGTTTCTGCAACAAAATTTGATTAAAGTAATTACAATGTATTGCAGATGGACATTCCTGCAGAAGTACGCAGCACTGGGATTCGCAGCAGTTGTGATCGATGGGAGAGGATCGGATGGAAGGGGAAAGAAGTGGGAAGGAGTTCTCAAGAACAAGTTGGGAGAAGTCGAATTGCAGGATCAGGTATGGAGAAGGAGTGAAAGGATGGAATAGTGGTTATGATGGATATTCTAGGTGGAAGGTCTGCACATCGTCTCGGGTATGTTGGGAGAGGGAGTATTGGATATGAAGAGAGTGGCAGTGCATGGATGGAGTTATGGAGGATACATGAGTGTCCTCGCCCTGGCACGACATCCTGAGGTACGGTATGGGGTATTGATCAAGACATTTTAATGTAATTATTATTATGAGGAAAAACTGTAAATTTAATTTATGCATGCGATCAATAATTGCAGCTCTACCGTGCGGCAGTCGCAGGCGGTACGGTAGTGGACTGGGCGATGTACGATACAGCCTACACTGAAAGGTGAGGGATCGATGAGTGATACGTTGCCTAATCATGATGCGATCTCAGATATCTCGGTCTGGAAGTTCCCTCATACGCATCTTCCAATCTGGAGAAAGTGATCAAATTGCTGCCTGATACTCCTGGCAAATTGATGATCGCCCATGGATTGCAAGTGAGCGGAGAGAGGGAAATGGAAATTTAAACTAATTTCTGAGTATTATGTGTATAATTACAATCAAGGAATAGACCACAGAGATATCTCTGGATAAAATACAATACAATAAAAATGGAACGAATTGAGGACGAGAACGTGCACTTTCGTCATGCAGAATTGCTGATTGAATTGTTGATCAAGAATGGGAAGCCATACAATCTCCAGGTGAGTCTCCCCTTCCTTCTCCTCCCTCATCTCTCTCATTCAGTTATTCCCCTCTGAGAGACACGGTCTCCGTCATGTCGATGCATCTTCTCACTTCGATGCCTCAATGTTCTCATTCATATCTCAAGCCTTTCGCTCTCCTCCCTTCCCCACTTCCACTCCTGTAGAACTATAGTCCTTCTATCTCTTACTCTCTGATCTCCTCATACTTGCTCATGCTTCATAGAATCTAATGTTGCACTCCACCATAATCACTTTCAGTTGTCGATTCGCCTCCTACCGTATCCCTCACTTCTTGTCTCCCTATACGGTCAGATCAATCCCCATGTCCTTCCTTCCCCAGTGTACCTTTACTCACTACTAACAGACAGCTAGTCTCCTCTGGATTGTAATTAGAAACCATCGCGGTAACCAATGTATTCCCCCGTGTAAATGCCTGTCTATTCAGTGTATCAGTCGAACTGTCAAATGTATAAAGCCGCTATTATGTATTTGAGCAAGTACACAGTTTCTCTACAATTGACTCTCCACTTTTATCGTTGTCTCTAATTCTTCTTCAATTTCTTTACATATTCCATCCAAATCCTCTTTCCCACTCCTCTCCCTCTTCTCCCTCCTCTCCACTCCTCATTCCCTTCTCGTTCCTCCATCGAGAGTGGCCACTAGATNATGAAGATGAGCCAGATAAGAGATGCTAGATGGTTCCGGTCGAGAAGGAGGAGAGATGACATCGCTGATAGAGGCTCTTTCCCATCGGAGATGGTGTATATATCAGCTAAGTGAGAAAGAGGAGAAGGGTGAGGGTATGGATAGACAGCAGAGTGGCACATCCTCCCATATACACAGGAAGTGATCTCGTATTGTATACAAACTTCGTCCCCACAAGGGGGAGCTAATGGTGGTTGACTCATCTGTCTTCCCTCCATCCGGGGGGGGGGGGGGGGGAGAGATCCCCCGCTGCGGCCTCAAAGGGGGAACAATGCCTTCGTCTGCCTTTGCAGGTGTTCTCGTTGCGGGACAGCAAGTAGCTGGACAGATTGGACAAGTGATTAGATCAACCAGGAATAGAGGAATGACCAGACAAGATACTGAGGTTACCATCGACACTTTCAATGGTAGATGAGAAGACGAGGGATCGAGACTGATCGATTCCCCTTTCAGAGTTCACAGATGAGAGGGAAATGCAGTTGATCACTAACATGACTAACGACTTATCCCTACTAATACTTCAATCGCCATTCCTGCAAAATCCCATGGACATTGCAAAACATCCTCTTGCTCCTATCACTATTCTAGTCAAGATCTCTAACAGAAAAGTAGGACGAACATGGAATGAAAAGCAAAGCTCACTTCAGATACTCGCAAAACTACTTCGTAAGACGGGCTGTCCCAACTCCGATTTGGCCGGGGCAGATGCGCTCAATGTAATGCCGAAGAGCGCATTCGATATGGTGATCTGGCCTGATCAAAATACTGGAGACAAGTAAATTTCAGGTAGTAGAGGACGGAAGTCTGGATGGAGCAACGAACAAGATCAGTGAATATTTGGAAAAGTATTGGCTGGCTGTTCACCCTCCTCATCCCCTTCTTGGACCATTAGAGAATACGAAGAAAGAGAGCAATATCTCTTTTAGACCGTCTACTCCAGCCCATAAGAAACTATCGCAAGTGTTCAGATTCAAATAGCATAATTCGTAATGCATGATTACGCAACTTGATCAGCAGAAGTTAACATGAGCAGTAAAAGAGGCCACACAGAGGATAAATAATGTCGCTTCAATCGGTCTTAAAAGAGTCGTTTCGAGTTGGAGATCGAGTGAACAGCTGATGTTGGGAAGTACGCAAGAAGATAATCAATCTAAACTACTTTACATAGAATCTGATGAGAGCAGATGAAGAAGTTACAAATAGAGAAACAAGTTATCGCAAACGACGTGGAATAGGGAGTAGCCGCGATATTTTTTGCGCGATGGAGTGGGAGGGGTGAGAAAAGCCGAAAGGGTGATTAATTACTGTCGTCGATGAAGAAGATCGCTCGACACAGCGGAAATGGAAAAGAAAAGAGCATTGGGAAGATGTGACGAGGGACCGACAGTATTCAATATACAGAGGGCAATGTATGTGCAGATAGAAATGGAAGAAATAAAGTATTACGAACGCGCAACGAACAAACTCGAGCAGGGACGAAAGGTAGCAATCAAAGTCGATAAGCATCAACGACCGTAGATGTCATGAAATATGGTAGAAAAATTCAGTATTGATTAGAATTTGCCTGAGTCAAGCTGAGACAAAATTCCCAATTCAAATATGCTCGATCAGATATGGTACAAGTTGTAACTTTTTCTTATTTTTTTGAAATGTTTCAATGTTAAATATCACTTACCCGACACAAGAAGATTGTTTTGTATGCGAATCTCGTTTTAGAAGTTTAAATAAATACATTTTCACGAAATAAATCACTTCTTGATAAGTCGAATTTTACAGTAGTAAGCTGTTCTCATCGTTCGACTTCGAAACTCGAATTTCTTGATTGACCGATGGATTCGGCACGTGCTGGCACTTCTAAAGACGACGAAGAGGATGATGTTATCGACGAGCCTCCCAAGAAGGTCTTCAAGACCATCACTGGAGGCACTTCTATGCTCGATTTGAAAAACGAGCTCCTGAAGAAGAAGAGTGAGGCGTCAAAGTCTGGTGTCAAAGCTCCCTCGGGCAATAAAGTGAGTTATCTTTTTATTTTTAAGGAATATCATGCAGATTTGTGATTTCCCTTTCATTGTAGGGTGTTCTCTACGTGAAGAAGGACGAGAAATCACGATTGAAGCAAGAGGCTGAAGAGCGAAGGGCGAGAATCTCCGAACACGAGCAAGCCCTGAGGAGAGAAGCTGCTCAAAGGGTTCGATTATCATTGCCATTCATGGTCATTGATTAGTTTTCTTACAGGTCGAAGAGTGCAATCGAAAGCTGAGAGAAAAGGCTGAGCTGTACGACAAACTACAGGTTCCACTTCCTTTTTCTTTCATTATCAGCTCGCGTTCACTACTATCAGGTCGTTTTCTCCAGTTGTTAGTCGATTTAATCTCTTGATTATCGATGTTTGTTTCAGGCGTCAGGCGTCTCTCTCGACGACGATATCGGGGAGGGACTCATCGATTTCAATGCGAAGAAGCGAGAAGCCGATAGGGATAAGGAGAAGGAGAGGGAGCGAGAGAGGAGAAGAAGGGAGGAAGAAGAGGAGGAAGCAGCACAGGCTGAGGCTGTCCATCATGTTGCTGGTGAAGGTGAGGAGGATATTGATTGAATGTCAGTAATGTATTGTGTTGAGAACCACGAATGTACGGTGCCTCCCATGTGATCTTCTCGAAGAACGAAGAGAAGAGACAGAAGGAGATGAGCGATCTTATGAAGATGACTGTGCAGACTGAGAAGAACAGGTAAGGGAAGATTGCGTGATCAGAATAATAAGGTGACGACTTGCAGAGAGAAGACGAAGACTCTTGCTGAGAAGAGAGAAGAAGCGAGAAGAGCAAAGGAGAAAGCACTCAGGGAGAAACTCGGACTACCCCCGCGTATGTTTTACCATTCAATCACAATAATCTGAAATGGTTTCCTGTTCTTGACAATTACTATATTATCATAATCACTACTATCCTTGCAGTGCCCGAACCAGAGGAGGAGAAGGAAGAAGAGCCCGTAGATCCGACGATCTCATCGATTCCTCTGCCTGATCCACCGAAGGAAGAGAAACCACGACCCGTACCCAAGGAGAGAGAATGGGATAGAGGAAAGGGATCAGTTAACAACTGGGTGAGTCCATTTCTTCATTCTTTCTTGTGCACGTTCTTTTCGTTTGAGATTGATGGGTAAACTATTTTTACACTGAAGACGTCGTTCATTGCAGGTTCGATCCCGTCGAGAGGAAAGAGACGAAGACTTCGCCCCTCCCTCCTTCTATTAATGAGATTGTGTTGTATTTATGTGATGTAAATCTGATAAATGATTGTATAGATAATATTCTATCATGTTGGTGAGATCAATGGAGTATTCCTCTCCTCTCATATCTTTATCTCGAACCTGCCTCTTATCAATCAACCATCACCCTTACAGTATCCTCAAGATGCCACCTCGGGACGCTCCACAGTTCCCCGAAATGCTGGCGATGGTGAAGGCACTTCGGTGCGATACGAAAGCATGTGCAGGAGTGCCATTCCAGAAATTGGCTCTACGCCCTAAGGGAGGTATGGTAAAGGGAAGGGTTAAGGGTCAATGATAAGTCATGATCGGAAAGATGCACGATGTTCCATTTCAGAAGGAACGGAGCTGCTTGCACTGGGTACTCTGGGTGGAGTGAATCAAACTCTGTTAGTGGGAGAAGTGACGGAGAATGGATGCTCACTCACGAGAGCCATCGAACCATTGACGGTGAGTGAGAGAGAGAGAGACTAGGACTACTAGGAAGTTTCCTCTGTTCTGCAGTGGAGAATGAAGAACTGGTATAAAGAGAAGACTCAATTGAAGGCGGCGTGTAATCTCACTCCAGAGGCTATTCTACAGGCAGAAAGACAGAGATCGTCTGTCGTCGGAGGGGTATCGCATGTGAGTAGAGAGATCAACCCCGACCATAAGTAATCTCATTCAGTTGTCACTCGCGAGATCGGGTGTAGTCTACATGGCGACGGCAGAGAAAACTATTAGAATGGATCATCGAGGAAATTTCACGAGTACTAAGATTCGAAAGGTGGGTGAGAATGAAGGTGAGACACTTGCTGACCCCCTTCTTCTCGCAGACAGTCCTGGATGTGATGGTGTGTCCCTCGGACAGTCGAGTAGCGGCAGTCACTGCAGATCAGTCACTTATGATTATCAAGGAAGGAGATGTTGTATACGAGGCGACTAGTGATAACAAGGATATCAGGTGAACATCACTTATGAAGTACTGAGCAAAGTTAATTGTAATTTGCAGCAATGGTATTCCTCCGTTCATAATCCAAGAGGAGATGGAGAGATTCAATGGAATGTGGTGGTCTCCAACCCACTCTCTGTTGTTGTACGAACGAGTCAATGAGGAGAAGGTCCAGAGGGTCAGTACCGCTTTATCGAATTGTAATCTAAGTATTTCTGATATCTTGTTTTGGTTAGTATGGAGAACATGTAATCTATCTTCAGGTGCTTGTCTCGACCCGTCAACCACCGATGAAATATCCTCTGGCAGGGACGATGAATGCACGATCCACCCTCAGAATGATCCACGTCGCCTCGTCTAAGGTACCGGAGAACGATGAGACTGTGGTAGTCGAGGTTGTGGTACGAGTAGTCTAATGGAGACTCGGTCAGGTGCATGACTACGGTCTGCGAGTGGATTTGCACAAGAGATACACGTGGATGGAGTATATCACGAGGGCCGGATTCATGGCTGATGGAACGACGTATGATTGTTTCTATGGAAGAGTGTGAATCAACCACGAATTGCAGTGTGTGGGTGGAGATGATGGATCGTGAGCAACGTCGTTCTTCCATTGCTCTCATTCCTCTCTCCGAATTCGAGGGAATCGATCGATCGCCCGATACGGTAGTGCAGGAAGCGACCCTTGCTTACACTGAGAAGTGCGCCTGCTGGATTAATGTGAGAAATTTTCATAATTGAAATATTTTAACATAAAGTCTTCAGACCCACAATCTGACGTCATCGTGCAATCTCTCCACCTCTCCCTGGTCTCTCATCCATGGAGTAGTGGGAGATTTCACCACCAAACTCATTCTTGTCACTCCGAAGACCACTCAAGTTATCACTTCCGATGAGTACAGTGTGCATAAGGTGAGCTCTTTCGCATTATTTTTTAAATGATGCCGTTTGATTTAAATCGATTTTAGAATGGAGGAGTGTTCGTTGACTCAGATAAGGAACTCGTTTATTTCTTCGCCCATCGAAAAACACCCATGGAGATCCATTTGTGAGTCTCGCAAAGTAAAGCTTTCTGATTCAAATCGAATTCGTCTGACGAAAGTAAGTTTCAAATTGCAGCTGCGTAGCATCTCTCTCCAATCCGATTCAAGTGGAGCAGTTGACTGAGGACGAAGTGTCATGCAGGTATTCTATTCCCCAGAAGTCCGGAGGTCTTTTATTCAATCTCCCTTCTCAGAGTGGATCGATCAGCCCGCACAGCAGCAATCTCGTTCAACTCCTGCTTCGTAGTCTGGCTATCCTCTCTTCGTCTTCCTTCCCATTGTGTTGTCTACTCACTCATCCATGGAAAGGATGGAACACTTCCCACTGCAAGGAGGCTGTGCCAGGTATGCAGATGAACAGAGTTCAAAATGCGTGTGTCTTGCTTTCGCTATAAAATACATAAGAGAACTCTTGAGATGAGAGAAGGATGAGCCAAATGCAATGAATGAGCAGGTACAAGTGGAAGGCCCCACAAGTCCGTCTGCTCTCCTCACTCCTAGACCCGATTCTCCTCAAATCTTGTCATATCTCTCTCCCTCTTCTGAACGAACCCATCATGCTATCGTCCACACTCCGAGTGGAAAGGTGAGTCATATATTTCTCTGGAGGTTGATAGTTCCATCTTTGTCTTCCAGGGTCCCTTCCCCGTCATTCACTTCGTTTATGGAGGACCCGGAGTGCAACTAGTGAGGAACGAGTGGTCTGCGTACGTTTATTGTTTTGGTATCATTTTATACTATTGGTTTGGTTTCTGCAACAAAATTTGATTAAAGTAATTACAATGTATTGCAGATGGACATTCCTGCAGAAGTACGCAGCACTGGGATTCGCAGCAGTTGTGATCGATGGAAGAGGATCGGATGGAAGGGGAAAGAAGTGGGAAGGAGTTCTCAAGAACAAGTTGGGAGAAGTCGAATTGCAGGATCAGGTATGGAGAAGGAGTGAAAGGATGGAATAGTGGTTATTATGGATATTCTAGGTGGAAGGTCTGCACATCGTCTCGGGTATGTTGGGAGAGGGAGTATTGGATATGAAGAGAGTGGCAGTGCATGGATGGAGTTATGGAGGATACATGAGTGTCCTCGCCCTGGCACGACATCCTGAGGTACGGTATGGGGTATTGATCAAGACATTTTAATGTAATTATTATTATGAGGAAAAACTGTAAATTTAATTTATGCATGCGATCAATAATTGCAGCTCTACCGTGCGGCAGTCGCAGGTGGTACGGTAGTGGACTGGGCGATGTACGATACAGCCTACACTGAAAGGTGAAGAATCGATGAGTGATAAGTTGCCTAATCATGATGCGATCTCAGATATCTCGGTCTGGAAGTTCCCTCATACGCATCTTCCAATCTGGAGAAAGTGATCAAATTGCTGCCTGATACTCCTGGCAAATTGATGATCGCCCATGGATTGCAAGTGAGCAGAGAGGGGGAAATGGAAATTTAAACCAATTTCTGAGTATTATGTGTATACTTACAATCAAGGAATAGACCACGGAGATGTCTCTGGATAAAATACAATAAAAATGGAGCGAATTGAGGACGAGAACGTGCACTTTCGCCATGCAGAATTGCTGATTGAATTGTTGATCAAGAATGGGAAGCCATACAATCTCCAGGTGAGTCCTCCTTCCTTCCCTCTCCTCCCTCATCTCTCTCATTCAGTTATTCCCCTCTGAGAGACACGGTCTCCGTCATGTCGATGCATCTTCTCACTTCGATGCTTCTATGTTCTCATTCATATCTCAAGCCTTTCGCTCTCCTCCCTTCCCCACTTCCACTCCTGTAGAACTATAGTCCTTCTATCTCTTACTCTCTGATCTCCTCATACTTGCTCATGCTTCATAGAATCTAATGTTGCACTCCACCATAATCACTTTCAGTTGTCGATTCGCCTCCTACCGTATCCCTCACTTCTTGTCTCCCTATACGGTCAGATAAATCCCCATGTCCTTCCTTCCCCAGTGTACCTTTACTCACTACTAACAGACAGCTAGTCTCCTCTGGATTGTAATTAGAAACCATCGCGGTAACCAATGTATTCCCCCGTGTAAATGCCTGTCTATTCAGTGTATCAGTCGAACTGTCAAACTGTATAAAGCCGCTATTATGTATTTGAGCAAGTACACAGTTTCTCTACAATTGACTCTCCACTTTTATCGTTGTCTCTAATTCTTCTTCAATTTCTTTACATATTCCATCCAAATCCTCTTTCCCACTCCTCTCCCTCTTCTCCCTCCTCTCCACTCCTCATTCCCTTCTCGTTCCTCCATCGAGAGTGGCCACTAGAT
>LS495041.1:330689-351628 GCA_900490845.1 Pristionchus japonicus
TGCAAATGGATCACTGGAGCCGCGCGACCACAGTCTGGACGCCCTACAACCGGAAACGGCCGGCGGGCAAGCCTAGAGTGCGCTGGAGAGACGACTTGGACCGAGCTATTGGCAACTGGTGGAATACACCCCATGAAGATTTCCGCCCCATCCTCATCTAGCATTCACTGCCTGATATGATAAATTGATTGATTGATTAATGATTGCAGAAAGCGAAGTACTGGGAAGGAAAAGACCGTGATTGATGATGGAAAGTCATCCGCAAGGTAGCGCAGAGATCAATGATGAAGATAACAAATCCTATTCAGAAAAATGAAATCGGGAAAGAAGGACAAGGGAGGAGGCGGAGAGAGATCGATTCTGTCTCAGATGAAGAAGACTGAAAAGAATGAAGTTGATGTGGAGACAGGAAAGAGTCAGATAATCACGAATACTGACAAGGATAAAGAAGATGAAGAGAAGAAAAGGGAAGAGGAGAATGAGAACAATCTCAAGAGTGCAGCCAATAGCTTCAAACGTATGATCCTGATTGAAGATCACTCTTCATCTGATCTGTTCCAGCGAATTCTCAACGCCCTCTTCTGAAGACTCACGAACCCGAATTTCCAAATGAGAAACAACTGGAGAAATTCACTGAATTCGTAGAGGTATTCCAGTCAAAATCTATCTGATCTATTAGACTGGTCCTTTTCAGTCAGTGAAAACTCAGGGAGTTCAAGGTCTAATTGATGAATTCGCAGGTATCAAAGGGTAATCAATAGTAACTGAATTACGGTATTATACGGTTTGAATGATTAAGATACAACATCGAACCGTTCATTACCCATGCTCACAATGCTCATCAACCGAAGAATAGATACAAAGGTGATCTTTGATCTCCGAGCCTATCGATCCCGACCTTTCAGATATCTATTGTCTGGATGATTCACGTGTGGTTTTGAGTCAGAAAGAAGTCATGAGAGATTATATTCACGCCAATTTCGTCAAAGGACCACCATTCATCAACGATTTCATCTGTACTCAAGTAACGAAAAGCATAGATCCAATCGATAACCGTACTATCCCAGGGACCTCTAGTGGAGACTATCAATGATTTCTGGAGAATGTGCTGGCAGGTCAAAGAGAAAATATCAAACTCCTCAATTATCGATTAATTTCAGGAGAATGCTGGGTACATTGTTATGCTATGCGAATTGATTGAATTGGGAAAGAAGAAATGTGAAAGATACATTCCTGCTGGAGTTGGAGATGTTGAGTACTATGGAGGTACTGTAGGTTACTGTACCAGTATCAATTGATCGATTCAGATATCAAAGTGACTCTGGTTGTATCGAGAAATGAAGATCAGTTTCTCTACTCGGAACTATTGGTAGAGAAGATGATAGGAAATGAACAGAAGATTCGAAAGATGTATCACTGGCAGTGGAGAGATTGGTAAAAATCAATAGTTACCGTATCCATCACCTACCAACAGTTAGGAAGAGTATTTCTGACATCAGGCCCGACAGAGGAGTTCCCAACTCTGCAGCGCCAATGCTTCGAGTTCTGAGAGAAGTGAGAGGGAGTCGATACAGAACAATCGTTCATTGTTCTGCAGGAGTGGGTACTGTACCCATAGAGTATCTTCATGATACAGTACTCCCTTCAGGTCGAACTGGAACTCTCGTCGCAGTTGAATACATCCTACAGACTATCATGAATGAGAAGACTGTGGATCTGAAGGAAATGATCAAAGATCTGAGAAGTACCGTCAATCGATAATCTCTCAATCGATAACCCAATCCTACTGTAGATCAACGAGCTCACGTCATTCAAACACCAGTACAGTACGCCTATGTGGCTAAAGCTGTACTTCGAATGTACTGCATCGTTACGAAGAACAATCCACTGTCCATTCAGGTATACAGTAGCTCCTGACGAGATACTCAATCAATATTTCAGACGTACACATCATTCTCGAATGATCTGACCGCTGTCGTGACCGCCCCTCCCCCTCCTCCTCCTCCTTCCAAGCCAGCATAATTGATCGAGAGATCAATCGATATGCGAGAACGTTAATCGAAATTGAATCAGTGCTACTTGTCAATCACTTGCATGTCGGATAAATTGGAGGAGATGACTATGGACGAGAGTATTTCTATCAAGGACCCTAACACACGGCACTAATATGAGACGCCTATAGATGAGAGCAGTTGGAGGTACATCCGTTAGATACATTGTAATCTATGAATTCGGTTCTCGATTAAACTTCGAACAGTCAACTTTATCCGAGTAGAGCAATCCAGACGAGATCGATAGCGAGGAAAGAAAACAATATTAGTAAAGGATAAATGCGCATCTGGAAACATACAACAAAGTACGCAACGATATGATAGAATCGGCACCCTAGAAGGAATCAGATTGAAAGCCCTATCTGAGATAGGATTGAGAAATACTTCTGAAAAATACACAAGAACCGAATAATCACAGACACATTCGATTTACGTATTAGAAAGATAGTTAGGCAAAATATTATGCTTCTCATAATTACATAGGCAAAAGGACGGGGCATGGATATAGCAGGCTAGACTGTGAATGGACATAGCAGGCTAGATTATGTTAGCATTGTAGCTCACTCTCAAATGAGAATCCTCCTGTACTCTGGATGATAATGCGACGACTCGTTAATCTTATCCATCGTTAGGAATTTGTAGAGAAAATCAATAGGGAAGGCACGAGCACCCAGACTGTGAATGAAACGGAGTTCCTGAAGGGTGAAGAGATGAGGTAGTCTCGAAGGGAAAGGAATACCTCTAGATTCCACATCCACGTCGGATTGGTCATCGTCCCATCCACTAGCACGTGAGTGGGTTGTAAATTCTGCAAGGCATCATCTCTCTCCTCCCTCTCCTTCACTCACCTCAATATCTTCCTTATCGACATCTTCTCTCAACAGAGCTTCTCCTCCTCCTGCCTTCACAATCCTCTGCATTGGCTCCACTTTCTTTCTCTCCATTGCGTAGAATATTACCCTCCATCCAGAGAACGCACCCACCTGCAATGGCCACTCTCTTCTCTCCTCCATATCCCTCTCTCCTCACCCTCCCCTCTCTTCCTTCCACGAGCAGAGTCGATCTCTGATTCTGTACTTCTCTCTTCCATCGACTGATCGCTTCTACCAGACGCTGATCCTAATGGAGGAGAAGCATCGCTCTAGCTCAACTCAATTGACTCACCTTCTCTCCCGTGATATCCTTGAGATTATTGCACCATTCGTATTCCTCCTCCTGAATCACTCCCTCATTTCTCTCTTCCTCTTCTCTACTCACCCCCATCCACTTCCTCTCCTTCACACTCTCGAATACATATTCTGGCTTGAGAATGAATAGAGAAGCGGCCATCGCTCCCAGCATCTTCTCGTTACGGACCATCTTACCTGTAGAGGGGAGGGGTCGATCAGGAAGGGGAGAGGGAGACCCACCAGCGATAACATGGGTGGTGGTAGGATCGAATCTCTCCGAGTGGGAGACCTGCCCTCCCAGTGCACGAACTGCCTCCATGCATCGATCTCGAGCCTACAATGCTCTTCTTCTCCCTTCCTCCCTTCTCTCTCCCTCACCTCCGTCTCGAGTGAAGTGAATGCGAATACTCTGGACTTCTCTCCATTCTCCTTCCCTCGCCCACGACGAGAGATCGCTGCCGTGCTGCAATGCACTCTCTCCCCTCCCTCCCTCTCCTCTCCTCTATCTCTCCTCCTCACCTCTTACTCTTCCTCGCACTCTTCTCTCCCACAAACTCTCCCTCTCCTCTCTCCACTGCCTGAGTCTTCTCATCCATTGGGGGAGGAGCACGGGCACGGAGAGTCTTCGCTGCAATCAATACTCGTTCACCAACTACCGTGTCCTTCTTCCTACCGGGAGTCACGATCGGCTTCATACTCTTGCTCGGCACTGTGCGGGTCATGGATCGATCGGCTACCGAACTCCTCGAGGTCGATGGCATCGTCGGGTCCTGCAACGAATTCCTCTCCAACTATCCCCCCTCTCCTCTACCGTACCCTTCTGACGGGAGCCTTGACGGGCGAGTCGAGCATTCGAGAGTGATCTGCATTGACGTCGTCGTCTCGATCCTGCGAGAGTTTAGTTAATTGGTAATTATCTAATTTATATTTAGAATTAAATAAGCATTAACAAATGAAAATGCTTACAGGAAGTTTGGCGGCATCCCATCCGATGACGGGGAGTGGACTGATGGAGGAGGTCGTCGGCCCATCCGTCGTTGGAGTGACTGCGGGAGGAGGACGCTTCGCATCGTTCTGAAATTGACAATTGTTGATCTCATCAACACGTAGAAGAGCAAAGCCTGCATCAACTGACCCCTTGAAGATCATTGAGATTGAGTCTCTTCCTCCTACTCCTTCCTCCTCCCCCCACAGCCATTCGCATTCCTCCTTCCTTCCTCTCCCTCTCTCCCGATGTCGTCGTCCCACTCGTCGATGTAGCAGACGATATCGCTGCTGCAATGGAGACTCGATTCCCTTCCCCATCTCCTTCCTCTCACCTCTCTCCTCATCTTCCCTCGCCTTCTTCGTCAATTCGAGAGCTGCAGTCATTTTCTCTTGCAACTGCAATGGACTCTCTTTCTCCCTTCTCCCCTCCCTCTCCTCACCGCTTTCTTTTTCCTCTCGAGATCAGGAGGAAGGACGATGGTCGAATCTCTCGGACTATCATCATCCACATCAATCGTCTCATTCGTCCCTCTGCAACACATCCTCTGCTACACCCATCCTCTCGTCCCCCCCCCTTCCCCTCCATTCTTACCTCGAATCAACAGTACTCATCGACTGCTCCATCGCTTCTTCTCTTCGCTCATTGCTTTCCCTTCTCTCTTCTTCTCCTTCCTCCCTCTCCTCTCTTCTCTCCGCCCCTCCTTCTTCCTTTCTCTCCAATCTAGCTGAATCGAGGATATTCCTTCTCGCTCCGTTCGATGAACGACGTTGAATCGACAGTTCCTGCAAAAAATTTCAAACAGTCACTCTCTCAAGGGATAGTTTCTACAAACCTCCCTCTCCTCGAATATACTGGTTCCTCTGATTGGTGTCTCCATCATATCATTATTCGGCCTTCCCGTACTCACAACCATTCCATCTAGCAGGCGACCCACTCCAGACGTCGACTGTAATCATTGACCCTCTCTCTCCCTCCGTTCTCCTCCTTCTCTCCTCTCTACTCACCAACTGGTCGATGCTCCTATCTGCTTCCGAGTGACACGGGGATGAGATCTCATCCAGATACTGCAATGAGCCCTCTCCTCCCCTCTCCCCTTCCCTCGCTCACTCACCTCTTGCACGCCAGGAATGACCAGTTTGGGAATGGCAGTTGGATGGAGGAATTGAGTGGGAGAGGAAGTTGTGGGGATAGACCGATGAGGGGAAGACGACGGAGTTGCCACAGTACGCAGTATCTGGAAGAACATCACTCATCGATAGTCAATTTCTACCGTACCCTCCCCTTCTCTTTCCTGACTAACCTGGAGTCTTGGATGGGGAACACTTCCTGGAGTGGCAGCACTCTTCACTCTGGGAGTTCGTGACGAGAGAGGGCCAGAGGAGTACGATGGAGGGACATATTGAGTGCTCTGCTGAAAGGATTATAATTGTTGAAGTGAGTCACTGGAAGGTTTTCACCTGATTTCGATATATTTTTGCACGAGATGCGCACTATGGAGACTTACCTTGCCCTCTCCTCCTCCAGTAAGATTCAGTGGATCCCAATTATATGGGACCTCAGAGGCTTTGCCGTCTAGACGAGGACTGGCAGGCCAACATGCAGGCTGTGGCCAAAAGGGGTCTGCATTTTCATCCCCTGCTGCCACAAAAGAGAGCGCATCGGCTTCCCGAAGGATTTGGGTGATTGCTCCTGCCAGCTCCCTCTCCATTTGACTGGCAGAGGAAGGGCTTGGATCAATTCCCACTTGTTGGGCAAGAAGGGCAACTACTCGAGAAGGAGAGAACATTCGAGAACGTTATTAATTGTACTTTGGGGTGACGAAAGACAACAACAAGAGAGACTATTGCGAAATCTGATTCGAGAACGTTCTATCACTCTTGCACTTTCGTGGGAACGAGGCTTCATTTTGCGCCTCGTTTCCCACGAACTCCATCTGGCCCCGCCCCTCGATTCCCATGGAGACATCAAACTACAATCAATCTATCAACACTAATAATGACTATCAAAGGAATCATTACTAATCAAAGAAATCCTAATACTGCAATACAATAGAGCCTTGAAAGAAGTTGGCAAAACACCTCTGCGTCGGTGGGGATTCGAACCACAGCCCCATTGTTTCCTAGACAACACCGTATCCAATAAGCTACCCATGCTGGAGCAAAGGGAAGGTGAGAGAAGGCTATACATCTCGAGCGAAAATCTCTATACCAGGAAAAACTATTCAGCGCGCAGTCATTCGTCTCAAAACCCGGTAAGCAAATTTTGATACAGCTTTTGACATCATAATTCCAATGTAATACTGAGTGTACTCACCCCTGTATTTCCACTCCTTCCTCCATTCAATGCCATCTCATCAGTGATCTCTCTCACCATCGAATCCTCATCCTCCTACAATGAGCATTCTGAGTCAAGAGAGTATCAGAATACGAACCATAGCCTCAGTCCTATTCATTGTCGTTTCTCCTCCTTCTCTTCCATCTTCCTCCATTGGTTCATCGAATGCTCCCATATCGAGGATAGCCGACGAGTCTCCAGTATTCTCCTGTAATCTCTCTCCTTCCCCTCTCCTCATCCATCTCCATTCTCACCTCAACAATGGGAGTATGATTCCTCTGTCTACTCAATACTCCTCCTTCTCTACTCGCTTCTCTCTTCTCCTCACACTTCTCCCACTCCCACAGATCGTCCTTCCTCCCTTCGTACGTAGTGTATGGTGCAGTCTGCAAGGGAAGTCTCTCTCTCTCTCTTCCTCCCTCTTCCCCTCTCCTCCCCTCATTCCTCACCTGGAACAGGAAGCTATCCTCGAGCAACACCTTGTCGTTCACGATGCACTCGACGACCCACGATGGATCGATAGGCTGCAATCGACCCTTCTCCCTCCTCCCCCTCCCCTCCCTCTCTCCCTCTAACCTTCTGTCCTCCACTCATCCTCTCCTTCGGCGGTCCTCCAGCCACAATATGAGTGGGAGCCATTCCTCGTGGAATTGGCTGAACACTCACTGATACCGTACACCCATCTTTCTACCGTACTCACCTTTCCTTGCAAAAGAGTCTTAGCTCCGTACAATTCGAGGAGTTGCGCGAATGCAAACCTGAATCATTAGTTTTAATTTGGTTTCTTTTTTATCTAATATGTAAAATATACAACATACATTTCCTGTTCATATCCGAATCCGAGGAGAGAGACAACGAGTCCTTCGAACACATTCGATCCTCTGCAGGCAGGGAGAGGGCGGAAGAGAGGATGGACAGACGGAGAGACGAGGGAACAGTTATCGATGCAGTGATACTGTGGAGAGAGATTATTGATTGAGAAGAGAAGAAGGAAGAACTTACCAGCCAGAATACACTGACTATATCTTGTGTCTTGTGAGAGGAGGGAGTAGAGACTGATCCGAAGTCGAGTAGAGTGCACAGGAGATAATGAGCAGACGACGAATTAGGGACTACCGATCCTGCAATGGACACACATCCTTGCAGTTCCTCATCTTCCCCACTCACCTCCTGCTTCTTCAATCATCTTCGTCAATCCAGCCGCTTCTTCTGGTCCGATTTCCGCATTAATCTAAACCCAATTTTTTCTCTTTTCACCTCAACTTCACTTCTTCCCCACCTTAAAAGTGACTTTCTTGAAGATATTTCTGCTTCCGACACTGGAAGAGGGAGGAGGGACATTCTTCGATCGACGGAGGGTATTCGATGAGTGGACGAGAGAAGAGGAAGAGGCAGTCGAGACGGAGGGAATCGCTGCCAGCACCTGAAGAGACTTGAAATTATCTTTCTCAATGCTTAATATCTTTTCGGGATCTTCATCTTCTCTGATAGAACCTCAATTGTCTCAATGACAACACGACAGTTGCGTTCTCCTCCTCTATGTTTGTCCTCCTCCTTCTCTCTCCCTCTCGGCTGCCTCATAGGCGGCCATCACTAATCTACGTCCTTCAATAGCGGGCCCTTTTTTCACTAGAAACAGATTAGTTGCGCCATCTACCATTACACCTATCGCCATTCCTTTGTTATCACAATTTGCACTGACTAAAAAGAGATACACTCAATACAGTAATTGTTCCCTCATAATCAGACAAAGGGTGATATAGGTGACAAGAGTCTTTTTCGGTTGCTTCTTCATCTCCATCCACTCATCTCTTTTCACACCCACAGGCATTCTTCCTCCCTCTCTCCCTCTCCTTCCAACTTTATGGCCATTGTAATCGAGACCCTCCGATCCCATCCAGAAGGGGGCGGAGCCAGTCCAAGTAGGGGTCTAAGCTTCTCTCACTCTATTCAATTCCTCCTCTCTCTATCATGCCCTCCAAGTATCCCAAACAAATGTCTGAAGAGCGAAAGGCTGCATCGAGGAATAAGGAGAGGAAAAGGAACATCGATATCAATGAGGCATTCAATGTACTCCAGAGGTATACCTTTATCTATTCTGAGAATACGGTAGCAGCTTGAGATTCTTTCCCAACTATCTTTTCCAGTACCTTCACTTCCGTTCCCTTCATCACTCGGAAGAAGAAGGTTCCCAAAGTGAAGATGCTCCGTCTCGCTATCAAGTACATTCAACATCTCCAGAGTGTACTCAGTGATGGATTAATTGTGAGTAGGAGAGGGGAGATGGGTATGGTAGATCCCTTTGGATACGGTAGTCCTTCCCTTGATTCATCTCATCTCTTTCAGCAACCCACTCCGATCTGTCCTCCTCGTCCACTCAAAATGGAAGATTTCGAGACGGTTGCAGTTGAGGAATTCAATGAGAGGAACACCTACTCGAATGTGAGTTGCAAGACTTGGATGAGGGGTGATAGTGTATCGAGAGGTGATAGACTAGGCGGAAGTAAAGGAATAGATGGGGAAGTGCCAGAAGGCAGTTCATAAACGGAGTATCCGTCTGCTCTCTCCAGCTGCGAGTCTTCCCCTAGGCACTGCCTTCGTGGGGTTCCGTCTGGTTGGAGTACCGTATAGAAATGAATTACGGCTTTTATGACATGGGAGGGGTCTACCGTTACTCTTGACTCCTTTATCCAACTCTTCCTTCTAGCGTCTACACGAGGACAGTGAGTACAGCACTCTGATGATGAAGTCTCGTTCTTCTTCCTCTTCCTCTTCTCATCACATCGATGAGATTTCTCCTTCTTCCTCATATCATCACGCTCCATCTCTCACTCCCTCCAATTCTCCCCAATTTCCTCCAATCAAGATCGAGTACAATCACTAAGTACACGCTGCTCTCATATCTACTCGCCTGATAATTTTACTATCAAACTAATCTTCGCTAGTTTCCGTTATCTATCCTAGTATATAACAATATGTGAATAACGTTGACTATATTCGTGATCTCCCTCATATCCATCAACATTCCAATATCATCTAAGTCATTATCAGGTCTCTTAATAAACATGTTAATCCATTGTTCAATGAATCTGCGGTACTGTAACCAGATCGGGAAAGGAGGGAGGCTGGTAGAAGTAGTGGGGAGTCTTGAGGATTGAGGGGGATTCATGGTAGTCAAGTGGGGGAGAGGGGGAGGGAGAGGAGAGGAGAGGAGGGAAGTCTGGTAGGATTCGGTTACTTCCATTGTTTATGAGGTGAGAAGTGGAGTTCATAGGTCATCAAGTAGAACAGGGATAATCCACGATCAATTGGTAGACAGTGGAAACTCTATGCATGGCTTGACCCATTCTCATATCTTATCAAGCTGTCACTACTAGATTACATTGATCAATGGGGCAATTTGTATCTCTCATAACCCTGCTCATAACTCCATTCATTCGGTTACATAACATCCCCTGCCTGGATGTTTCTGTCTTCTCTCTCGGTTGTAACCCTCGATCCAGTACCAGACTTCCCTCCCTCCTCCCTCTCTGTCATTGCATAACTCTATTAGGGCCTGAGCGTAGCTGTTTGCCCCATATCCCATGCCAAACTATTTAGATTGCAGAAAGGGTGGCAATAAATCATATTCCATGTAGATTTGGTCGTTTCCATAGAAATATACAAAGTATGCACACAGCCAGAGGGGACATCCTTTCCTCCATCTCATTGTGTACATCAAAGAGTTCTCCCGCCTCTCTTCTCGCTCTTTCTCAATTCCACTTTATATCCTCCACGAGGCATTTAGGTGCTGATGAAGTCTCTCATTCTACCGACTTGTCCATTGCAGCCAATAGTATCTCTTTCTCCCCTCAATAACTCTTCATTCCTTACCTGTTGGGAGGCGCCTCTCGTTCTTCCCATCTGAGATGACTTGGAAGGAGTCTTCTTCAATGGTCCATTCACACTCGAGATCAGAGATTGATTGAGAGGAGCAGCGGGTGCGGGTGCGGCGTAAGTGTAGAGGAAATCTGCAGAGTCTCTTCGTTCATTCCAAACAGGGGCAATCTCCTCACCAGCATGAGGCATCAACTTCCTGTTCCTCACACACGCTGCAACCCATTCCGTTGTGAGGACTGGCTTGCCACAACTGAGAACCGCCTGAATTAGCCAGCGTGTAATTATTCATCTCCCCTCTCTCCTCACCCTATCAGGCAGTGGTCCCATCACCACCACATGGGTGGCCACTTCTACTCTGGTTGCTTTGGTGGCTCCACTCCAATTAAGCATCTTCTTCCACCATGTCTCGCGCACTTCGGGGATTCCGATGAGGAATATACGAAGACCCTGAAGAGAGAATCACTCCTCACTCCGATCTCTCCTTCTTTTCTACCTCAAAGAAGTCTTCATCTCCATTCATATCAATATCGATATCCTTCGTTGCATCGACGGCAATTCTTCCCTCTTCTACAGTTGTGTCGAGATCTCTCATTCGACGAGACGAATCATGACGGATAAACGATGGCCTACCAAGATAAGAATTATTAGTATTAATAAAAATTTAAATTGTGTTCACTTGACCACACTGCATTCACTGGGAGTCCTCAGCATAGTACTGTTCACACTCGAATTCATTCCACTCGATAGAGTAGTGTTGTTCAATCCACCCGGTCCAGCGGGGGCTGGTGCCACCATTGAGAACTGAACGGAGAGATATCATCATTAGTCTATCAGTTCAATCAATCACTCACATCCAGATCATCAGGTGGCTTCGCTCCTCCCTTCGTAGGAGTGCTGGCACTGCAATAGTCTCCCTTCATCACTCCACTCCTCCATTCCCCTCTCCTCTCTCCTCCTCCTCACTCACCGCACTCTCTCTGGATCGTACTGTGATTCCTTCTGCACGTATCCCATCTCCACACTTCTGGTAAGCCATTTCACCGTCACGATGCGGATATTCTTCCACTCTCGAGCCTGCAATTCACTTCCTTCCTTTTCCTTCCCCATCTTTCTTACCCTTTTGAACTTGTCTCCTGAATTCTTATCCGTAATGAGATGAGTGCACGCAGATTTGCTCATTTCAGGAGTGAACTTTCCTGAATGAAGCCAGATTCAATCAAGTCAAGTAGCCCTTGATATTAACACGATCGTACCCTTTCCCATTTCGATGAGTCTGCCTAGATGACTCCGTTCGTCCAACTTCAGTCCGGATACTGTGATTACCTACAATTTATTATCGATTAATCACTGCTCGATCAATGCTCATCGAACCATATCCTTGAAGAGAGGCACTCTGTAGTGATTATACACATTGCTCGTAGTGACTGATGCATCCGATAGTTGTTCTATCACTTCCTTCCACGCATCTGCAATCGGCACCCTCATCCTAAACCTTCCTCTCAAGCAATACCGTACCTGTGATCCAGTCCTCTCTCAGGATCGGTATCTTGAGTTTAGCACTCTCTGTGTACTTTGGAAAGTCCGTGTCACAGTTCTTAGCGATGAGTACCGTAACCTGAAGAGATCAGATGAGAGTACTGTATCCATGTTCCTTCCTCTCACCTTATCATGGAGATCATTGGATACTTGTCCTCCCATATACCGCACCAGATCAGTCAGTTCTTTCTGAAAGTCCATCCATTTCCTCTCGTCCCTTCTCTCTTCCCTCACCTTCTTCCTCTTACTCAATCCACTGAAACAGACAGTAGCTCCTTCCATCGAAAGGGAATAGATGGGATGCCTCCATTTGGGAAGACGCGAATCAATCTTCATACATCGATCAACCACGAACGGACCTATCACTCTGCAAGAGGATTACGAGTGACGAGTGACAATGCTAACGATGGTACATACTTGCACTTCTTCTCAACGAGATGCTCGAATTCGGGGCCTTCGAAGATAGGAAGAACGTAAATGTCAGGAGTCGATTTGTGAACAGAGAGAACCTAAGAGTATATGAGAAGATAATTCAATTTACGAGTCTAACCTCAGATCTGGAGATCCACTTGGGTTGGATGTTCTTCTTCTCCATCACCTGAATTTTACTTATTCTCTATTGATGGCTGATTTTTTTCCACTTACCCCAAACAGAGTCTCATGGAAATTCTTGAGTTCTTCATCACAATTAAGTCCAGCGCTTTCCATAACGAGCAAGCAAGGCGGCTAGAGAGGGAAAGGACTATCACTCTCTCTTCTCCTCCCCCTCTACTCACCTCCTCAGTCGCCTCTCCTCCATCCTCATCCATAATCTGACCTCTTCCTATCGAAGATCGTTGTTTTCTAGGTGCATTCATACTGCAAGTGAGAGATAGAGCGTAGGGGGGGATTAGGGCAGGCTTCACAGATATTCACACCGATTAGATACACGGACCACACTCAACACACACATCAATCGAGCTCCTTTTGAACATACTTTATCTGTGATTGAGCAACTATTTACAATATTGTACCCCTAACGAGAAACAATCCGTGAATTAATGGCACTTGAATACAATCCGAGGTAGATCTAAACATTAGTATGTACAATATCTCTCTTGATTCCCTTGATGGGATACTTCTTTCCTCCCCAATTAATCTCAACTGCTCTTGCATTCTCATCGAATCGACAGAGAGGAAAGAGTTCGTCTGCCAATTTGGAAGTAAGAAGGGCGAGATCGAGACGAGAAGGATGGTAGACACGACCATTCGAACCGAGGAGGAGGGACGACGGCTGAATAGGGGAAGATTCATCACGTGACCTGGCTTCAACCCAACCCATACCTCGAATGGTACTTCCAATCCGCTCTCTCCAATCCTCAATTTCCCCTCTTCTCCTTCCATTCTCAATCGAGTGAATACGAGAGGACAGTCATCACAACGGAGGAAATTACGCTCGATACCGCATCTGATGCAGGGATTAGATAAACATCTTCTACTGATAGAATTCACTAACCTGCTCATGAAGGGAAACTCCTCCCATCTTCCTGTTTCATTACCCTTGAGCATTCGATAGAAGAAGTTGAGGAAGGGCACATCTGGGATAGGCTCGTGTTTGAAGTGTACTCATTTCGCGCGCGCGCTTTCTCTCCACCCTTATCAGTTTCTATGAGAGATCATGGACAGACGTGTCTCATGATAGATGATAACCACTCCCATAACAAAAGTCCAATTAAATAATACCTTTGTAGCTGGAAGTGAAGTTCTTGTGTTTAGTATCATCGAGGAAGAGTCTTCCCTCGTGGGAGATATAGTAGAAGTATTCCCTCTTCCCCTCTACAGTCGCTCCTTGCACATACCGTAGTCCCTCTGATAGAACCCTTATCGATCGACGCATCTGGTCATCTACACTGTGGATATCACAATCAGTGGATTGTCTTCCTATTACAGTACTCGTTGGGTATACACGACCCTCATATTTTCTGCTCTGCTCTTTCTCATGTTATACAAACAATTTATCTGACTAAGACTTTCGTAATAAACTTCATACATACTCTAACACAACGAAAATCGAAACGAGATATACGAAGGGAAGAGAAGGGCGAATCCAGAATGGGCGGATCTTGCATCTCTCTCCCTCACTCGATCGATACTACGATCAGAAGAGAGGCATCTTAGTCTGCTTCGCATCCTGAGCCTTCGCGAATTCCTCGTCTTGAGCAACCTGATAAAATAATATTCAATACAAATCTAACATGATGATAATTCATAATTTGTATCCTCATCAAATGCACTCACCTTCTTGTAGAACTGCCAATCCTTGGAGAGAGGCTTGTCTCCTTCGAGAGTCGACTTACTGCAATTATTACCTCATTACCGCTGATCACAATCGTATTATATCTCAATTTCTCAATTCTGCTCTTTTTCCCTCTCTCACACACAAACCTGAGATGGAACTCATAAGGAGGTTCGAGGTTCTTCTTATCCTGGAAGAATGTTCCCTTCTTCCAGAACTCGTAGTCCATCTCTCCATTCGCCAATTTCTCCTTGTGTTCAGCATAGAGACGAGCACGTTCTGCCATCACCTGAGAACGAGTAATGAAGAGAGAACACGTATCAACCATAAAATTTCAATAGATGTTATTTATTATAATAGTAATTAGTTTATAAATATGGATACCTCGGGATTTCTCTTCTCCCAGATCATTCGATGCTTCTGCTTCATATACGCATCTCTGACATCAGCCTCCGATCCCAATTCTCCATACTTGATGAAGAAGTTCAACTCGTTCTCCTCCATGTCCTCGATCACCTATCAAGCATTTCGTTTGTTGATTGAAAACAATACCGTCATTTATACCACCATATTTCGTTTTGAATTCAGTTCTAGAAATCACTCGAATAATGTTCATGGTCTTCGCTGCATTTAATTTATTCTCCTCATCTCACTTACTTTCTGGCATGGGTTGAAGTTTGGCTGATGGTAGAGCATGCAGCGATCGACGCGCTGACGGAGAATCTGCAAAGGAGCTTCTAGTACAGGCATAATTATCTAGCACACTGACAGTATTGAAAGGATCCGAGATCAACTTGAATTTCAATATCACCGCAGTATTTACCTGGAGGATGAATCCATCGACCATCTTATCCAGACGGAACTGCTCGTTCGCCTCGTAGAAGCACGCCTAAACGATTGAACATTTCGTTATGTACTGAACAACTAGGTCTCTCAACCAACCTTATCATTGACTCCGCAGTCATCAATCTCGGGGACGCGACTCAGCTCTCTGTGGTAGTACGGCATCTTGTTCTTTCCGTGGAGGGGCTCAACGATCGATTCCTGTCAAGGAACGTTTCATTATGTGTCATTCATTCTCTTTATCATAAAAGTCAGGAACATACCCTGAACCACGAGGCGGGTTTGTCGAACATCTTGTGCACATAGTAGCGAGCACGGGGATAGAACGTCCCTCTGCAACATAAAACTTCTAGATTGGTAGACTGAGCACGACAGACCTGGAATCGATATCACGGATCTTCCAGTATGCCTCCCATTCAGCGCGATCGGCCGCTCGTCTCTCTGCGGCGATATCCGATTCGCCTCCCATGGTTTGTCCCTGATCACGATAACGTATGCATGAACTATGATTACGCCGTTATCACGGTATCAATAGCGCCAAGAACGCACCGATATCAAAAACAACAGTCGATTTAATATTTGAGGATTTATACCGATATGAATGTTTAAACAATGAAAATCAACAAGTAAAACAACAACAACAAAAATAATTATTGCGTCTCCATCTTCTCGGGTTGTTCGAATCCCTTGAACCGCCTAATTTCTCGCTCCACAAATGCAGGAATGTCTGATTCCACAATGTACTCCGATCTAAACAAGAATGATCATGGAGAAAGACTACATTCCGAACTGGGAACATAATTGAAAATGTATTTACTTGAGAATGAGGTTCCTCATAAAAACGAGTACTCGATGTGCTTCACACTGCAACCACACTCGTCCATTCAGACCGATCGTGATCTGAAAGCATTTGTTTATAGTGGGAAGAAGATGTACAAGAAAGGAGTGCCTCCAACCTCAAACTTGAAATCCTCTCCGAGTTGCTTCAAAAGCTGTGACCTGGGGCCAATAAGGCGACGAGCAACGTGGAGGGGAACTCGGAAGAAGCAACCTGCAATTACTCGTTTCACTTGTATCATAGTATTGTACGGTGTGAAATAAAATAAAATATCATTGGTATAATGTACTTCGCCATATTTCAGACAAGCAACCAACCTCCAACGGGCAGAACTCCCATTCCTCGTGCCTTCTGTTCCGCATCAACGCAACTGAAACATGATGATTGAGGCATGCTCATTCCCAAAACCCGATCCAAATCACCCGTAGAGTAGAATGATAAAAAAATGGGGTGTCAAATATTTCGCATTTTATATTTTTAGCTCACGCGCGTTCACGCCCTCCCCTCTATCAATCAGCCTTCAAAATATTCGCATTTTTTTCATTCACTCAGAATCACATTACGCGCACATGCCCTCGCGTTCGTTCACCATTCTTTATTTATTTATTTTAGCATATGACTGCTATATTTCAGGCCGACTCGCTGCCATGCCGTCGAGAAATCCTTACACTGTTCATGAACGCAAGCTCATGCTCCAATATATTCACAGGTGAGCTGCTTGGACTGTTTAATTCGAACATTTAAATATTCTTCTTTTTCAGATCAATGCATTGGGTGATAGCGGGATCGCCCCCGTCTCCCAATGGAATCGTGCTGTGGAATCAATTCAAGGTCGACTATCCCAATATCCCCCACACTGCTAGTTCTCTGGCAAGCCAGTAAGTGAATAGTATCAATATTTAAAAAAATAATTCATTACTAGACTCATTTAACAATTGCAGTTTCTATCGCCGTCTACGCTATGAAATGACCACTGACAATAGTCTGTGGGATGACAACATGGAAACCATTTTGTATCTCCTTAAGAACCTCAGGATCGCTATGCCAATAATCGATATTATGAGGTGGGTGTTTAAAAAAATTAATATAAGGAAAGCAATAATCAATTCAGACTGTGCGCGTTCTATGGAATCTGGGATATCGGCTTCGTGATCAACGACACTTGTATGATCACTGACTACTCGAGACTCGATGGCACGGTGGTCGTGCCACCTCGTCCAATTCAATGGGCAGCCAATGGAAGACATGCTAGAGTGCCTCGTGTCGCGAGTCTGCAGCAGCGTGCGATATTTTTTTATCATATTTCATATTTTTCACATTGTGGGCTCGATATTAAAGAAAATGACCCTTTCTTTCAGATCAAGCGGCTCAAGTGATCACTCTCCCCATGTCGGACATTGAAGCTGACGACAATTGTGGCATTTGCCTTGTTGAAATCAAAGAATTGCTCAATGGAAATCCGTCACACGTGTTTGCGCGTGGCAGTGGATGCACCGGAAGGTATCTCTTTTGCGAGACCTGCCTCGAAGACTGGCGCTCGAGCCAGATTGCCAGCTATGTGAGTTTTTTGCATTTGGTTTCTGTTCTTTCCATGGGATGGATATTTCGGAACGCAAAAGGGCATCCATCAACAAGTATTGAATTCAGAATGTCCCTACGTGTCCGAATTGCAAGCGTGCGCTGGGCGCCTGTGTTCAAGTGCAATTCCAGAATGAGGCTAATAATGCTTAAATATCGCCTGTGTAGCAATTTGGCATTCTTCATCTGTCTATGAATTAATCTATTGATACCACCAACAAAATCTTTATTGAAATCCGTTCGTTGTCTCTCCTATTGCATATTTCTTGTTGCTCAATAAACTAATTATTCAATATAAAACTTTCGGTTTATATGAGGATCAAGCGGTTTCATTTCCGCTCGGATATTTCATGTACATCTTCTCGCCTTTATCATACGAAATGGGTGTGCCAAAGTTTTCCACGATAAATCAGAAGTTAGCATCAAGATTATATATATATAACGTGAGATCTCTATCATATTTATTTATTTTACTTTAGTTGAAAAATCAAATAAATCTGGATTTTAGGTATATATTATGCGGCATCTTTAGTTAAGCACATAATTAGAAGCAGATTCCATGGTTTTGAACAGAGTTATGACTTTGAGAATGAATGAATAGACTTGAACTCACGATAATTCAGGTTCAACGTGCTTGCTGGTTGATATAACTCGTGCATAAAGCAGATCTCCTGTCTTCAGAGTAGGACGATTTCTCTTCGTAGCTCCTTCGAATGCAAGATATGACAGGAAGGCCAGATCCGCACTTCCAATGTCGACCTAAAAATAGTAAGAAAGTAAAATACGCGAGTTTATCTCAGATATACAGGAGGGGAATAAATACTCTTCCATTTCAAAAGTTAGGCAACAATTTTACCTTGAACAAGTCGCCGATTTTTCCAGTAACAACCCCGAGCACCGCATCACCTCTTTCCGGAACATACCTCAAGGAATCGCATTATCATAAGGGCATGTACGAAGTAAAAATATAATGCTTTAGAATGTAGGAAGGAATGGAACAAAAACTGGTCTATTTGAATCTTTAAAAAAAATTATCACCTTCTCGCTTGAACCGAAATCCACTGTTTCTTCGCCGTTGATCTCAGGATGCCTGGCTGAGTTGATACAAGCCGATCACCTTCTAATCGTTCGATTCCATAGCCAATGATTTGCTTATCGTTAGCGCCGGAAGATGAAGAAGGCTCGATCAACTCACCGGGAAGCACAACGGTTCCCATTACTGAACAAACATGAAGATAAGATCACGGACAAGATCACCAACCACAAATAAGAAATAATGAAGATTATGAATTTGTAACAAAAATCAATTTTGCTCAGCGTCGTTCACCCCTGACGATTTTCCTTACCGTATTCCACACGCACGACGCGGCACGCTACTTACGTCTCCTCTTTTCGCGTGATCTTTCTCGCTAAATCGGCCACAAATTTGAGACGGCCCTGCACTCAAGTGGTGTGTATGGCCGTAATCCGAAGGCTCGCGAAGTCTGGTCTTTCTTTCATTGTTTCGCTGTTATTGTTATCTTGTTAGCTGTGATTCAATTTTGATAGTATGTACCACACGCTTCCTAATCTCCATTTACCCGTTGCACCCATTTTCTGTCATTTTCAGAGACCTCTCTACTCACCTTTCTATTTCCTTCAGGGAAAGATGCAAGAAGATCTACTGGAGGCGTTCCGCACGCCTCTGTTCTTCGTGTACATGTCCATGCTGCTCTCCTTCTGCATGGTCTCTGGCTCGCAGTTGGGAGATCGTGTCGAGCTCGAGTTCCAGGTGCTCATTACCGTATGACTCTCAACCTTCCAAGTTATCTGGCTGCTGCAGAGAATAGTTGGTGATCCTCATTCCAGGCCTATCGTCTCCAACAGTATGAAGTTTCGGGTTCCGTCATCGGCAGCAAATCTTTTCGAGTGCTCTACGAGGCAGTTGGTATCGATGCGAACGCTTTGCGGAAGTTAGTACATGTTCTATATCTGGATCTTGTGTTCGCTATAAATCATAGACGTTTATTTCTTCAGAAGCGTGGTTGTCTCGTGGAGAGATCTCGTGAATCGTGATCTCGAGAGTCTGTTCAAGACTGCAGTTGGATCGATGATTATCATTCTTCCTGCAGACTTCTCTGATCTCTCGCCCGATCAGAGAAAGGTAAGCTACTTTAATCTTTCTCATTCTCGTATTCTCACTCACTTCAACTTGTAACTCAGTAAGGTTCCCACGACTAGTTATTCCCGCGGGTGAGAAAATAATAAAGTCATAAACAATATCGATTGTTTTCAGCAACTTCTCGATCTCGAGACTGCGCTTTCGTTGGTGCAAACGGAGCTTTCCGTCTATGCAATCAAGTGGTCCGAGGCTGCTGCTGCACTTCTTGCTGATGTGTGTTTCATAATTATTATTGTCGCTTTTCTTTGATTAATTTGTACAAATTAAGTTTAATTACAATATATTCAGGTCTCTGCAACATCGACAGCCTCTACGGGCACTCAGAAGCTGGTGCAGACGGTGTCTGCCAACACCTTCCAGGTTCGTTTCCTCACAATTCTCAATTTCATTTAAAGCTTTTCCATCGCCTAGAATGAATTACAATCAAGGGTATTTTTCCATGTAATGTAAGAGAAAATAAGAATACAACTCTCAGTTGACGTCCACAACCACTTCCATCCCTGCCTCTCTTCCCTTCACTCCTAAGAATGTGATCGTGAGACTGCCTGGAGGAATTCCCTCTGCCTCCTCCATCGTATTCCTCGCCCACTATGACACTCACTCTGCATTCCCTGTGAGTATACTTCTTTCATATCTTACATTTTGATCAGAGAGACAAACGTTGTTTCCGCAAATAAACGCGATTATTATCGTCACTTGAAGGATCTGGGTGCTGGCACCGACTCGAATGGAAGTGGAATGGTCGCCCTCCTCGAACTTCTCTCTGTCTTCAAGAGATTCTACGATTCCGCTGCCACCAAACCCAACAACCACATGGTCAGTGAGGCTACTTACCATATCGAATTTGTCGGGGCCTTTCGTTTCTATCGCATGACATTTTTTTCAGATCTTCGCATGGACTGCTGCAGGCAAGCACAACTACCAGGGATCGGCTACTTTCCTCACTGAGATGCAGGAGAAATACGCTGGTTCGTAGTTTCCTTCAGTCTTCCTTTCTTTCTGTTTGCTCTCTTTTCACACTTTCTAATGTTACTTATCTGCAGATGACAAGGTCGATCTCGTTGTCTGTCTGGACACGATTGGCAATGGAAAGGCACTTAACGTCCATCTATCGAGAGTCCCCTCGGCCGGCACCGTGAGTGGCGCTTGATATGGCAAATTGGAAGATTGAAAGGAGGTTGTATATTGAAATATTCTCTCACCTCAGGTCTCCGACAAATTCGTGACGTATCTGCGTGCCGCTGCTCACAATCAATCGATCGACGTCATTGCGAAGAAGATCAACAT
>LS495041.1:372522-388090 GCA_900490845.1 Pristionchus japonicus
CCTCCCCCTTGCAGAAGTACGTCGACCCCGCCGTGACCAAGTTCGACGCCTGGTTCGCCAAGCAGTACGGTGGAGCCAAGCAGGAGTAATCCCCTCGCTCCCCTTGATCTACCGTAACCCCCAATCGACTCAATTGACCCATTGGATGACCCCTCTGTGTGTGACCCCCAGCCCTCTCTCCTCGACACCGTACTAGCCACTATTAGTGATTGACTAGCCTCCATTGACCCTCCCGATAAAGTACTGACCGGATAATCAACTCTCTTTGTTAAACCACAGTCATGACACAATACACTCACGTCTTCTCAGAGAACTTGACAGATCGGTTGTTGGCTGATCTATTGTTCTGGAATGGAATAGTTTGCATCTTCATCTTCTTCCTTTGAATCAACCTTTGATGTATCGAGTGAAGGGGGTAGTATCGACTTGGTGCCTCCTCTCATTGAACGATTCTCCTGCAACAATATCAATTTGTTCCTTCTTCTATTTTTTTTTTCATTCCTACTTCATCTCCTCGCTCCTCGATTCTCGAATTATAGGGCGACGGCTCCCAACTATGCTCTTTCGATTGGTGAGTACGATTGAAGCTGAAACGGGAGAAATGAGTCTAAAATGAAGTATAGAAAATATGAACAGACCGTGGATCATCCATAACGAAGGGATCTTCCTTCCATCTTTGAATCTCATTCCTATTTATCCGATTCATAGCCTCCGCTGCAATGGAATGGTTCCTTCTCTTCCCTCTCTCTTTCCCACCTCCCGACACGAAACTGGCCGAGTCCAATTCCCTTCTCTGTGTTTCATCCACTTCTTCCTCTTCGGGCACTGTCGACAGATTACTGAAAAGAGGGGGACAGTGATCAAGTCTCAAGGAGCTCTAGATCTTACCCGTTCCTCACTCCTCCTTCCCTGTGATCCAACTCTTCCTCCTCCTCTGCAATCATTTATCAACGTAAGCCTCTTCCGTTCTCACTCCACAAACCTTCGATGATTGCCGATTCATCAATAATAGATTGAGGGGGCGATGGTGGTTGAGCCCTTCTTCGTCCCTCCATCACACTCTCTCGATCATCAACTATTTCCGATTCGAGGATAGATTCGAGAGGAGGGGATCCATCGTCATCTTCGTAGTCCTCGTCAAACATTCTTATTCAATTCTGCAATCATCCGATTAAGATCAATCTGTGTAGATTGAATCAAGTATACCACAGCGGTTCCAACGCTTTTCGCATTTCAAGATATCAAGGGATACAGCGTAAAGACTATTTATCATTTAAACATTTAAAGGGTGATTATCATAGTTCAAGTAAGCATACAACGATTGGAATACAGTATATGGAGAGGAAATGAGTATTCACACATATGTTTCTGAGGTGGAATTAGACTATTTCGAGGTCGATTTGTTAGTTCACAAAAGAGAGATTAGTGGTTTTGGACAAGCAAGTAAATGAAAATGGCCATCGCTCAGCGATGCAAGAACAAGAGAAAGAGATAGATTCGAGTATTCAACAGTTCATCATTGTCTCATCGAGGACGGTTGCTTCCAGATTGGGATCAGCTGTCATTCTCTCCTTCGACATTATGAATGAGGGATCATGATTCTCCCTTCCCTCATCCATCTTCTCTTCGCCCTCCGTTTCCTTCTCGTCCACTTCATCCTTCTTCTTCACTTCTTCAATCGTCTTATCTCCGTTGCTCGAGCAGTTCGACTTCTGAAATTAGCCAGATATCTAAACTGAAAAATTTAATCTCTCCTACCTCATCGGTCTCATCTGGAGGTGTTGCATCTCTCAATCTCGTCTCCAGACTCTTCCTCTCCGTATTCTCACTCTCTTCATTCTTCCCTCCATACACTTTCATCACTACACTTCCTTCCGATTTCACCATCTGCAATAAACATCCTCTTGCTCATTTTGAGCATTCAAATCGCAAACTGTAAACCATAAAGTGCGCATACATTAGTCTTGATGAAGGTAGGTCCTTTCTGAATTCTCTTGGAGGGACCCTTCCTTCTCATGGATGAATTGACGGAATTGAGGGACGATTCAGCGACTCGAGCACTGTTCTCCAGAGCCTGATCAGAGAAGAGCATTACACAAATGTCAGAGGCTTCTCCGAATAAAAATACTTACATTCAACTCCTCCAGCCTCTTCTCAGCATTCATTTCATGGTTAGGACGCTTTATCGCACCTTAATTACTTTACATGAGCATTTACTTAAAAACAAAGACACACCAGTGGCCGGAGTAGCTGGAGGAAAGAGTGGTCGCTTGAGATTAGACGAGGGAATGAAGGCAGAACGAGAGGAAGTTGTGGGGCCACCTTAATTTCAAGTTCTTTTCCAGGAAGGAAATGGATGAGCATACTTGCAGTAGCTGGAGTCTGGGGGACTTCGCCCGGTTTCGCACACATCTTGACGATTTCTTCGTTAGGAACAGGAGCGGCATTTGAGGGACGAGAGAGTTCCGCTGAATGGGAGAAAGACGAATCGAGAGGTAAAAACCAAGATGAGAGCAGTCAATCCAGAGGGCAATCAATCTCTTTGGAGAGGATCTGAGGAACGGAATAAAGCGTAGAACATACAATGTTTCCTTCTGAGTGCATTGAGCAGATCCTTGAGTCTGTCGACTTCTCTCGCTTGAGCTTCGAACTTCTCCTTCCATGTATTCTTATCCACTTTATAATTCATTGCATCCATCTCAAACAAGTACCATTGATCAGAGGTTCGGAATATGACACAACCTTGATACTATCAATGGATCTTCTCAGTCTATCATTTTCCACGTAGTATCGCTTTGCTTCATCTCTGTAATAACCGTTTAAGATTTACCTCTCATCCTCGCATTCTATCACCTCAATTCAGCCATTCTCTTTCTCTGAGCAGCATCCAATAATCCAGCCTTTCTCAATTCGTCAGTAGAAGTAATCATAGAGATGCGAGAACTGATGATCACTGACATACTGATAGGAATGCGAGTTTTCGACATACGCTTGGAGTGCTCGATCCCTTTCGATCCTCACTTGATACAATTCATCTTGCAGATCGTTACACTTACACGGTAGCCGAGTCTGCAGAGGGACTCTAAATTAAATCACTTCCAAAAACCAAATTACTAACCGGTTGTTCGATTCCCTTTCCTTTCTGCATACTCAACTCCTCAATCTCAGATAGCAGAGTCCGATTCTCTTGTCTGAAATAGGTGCGATTGCAACAATCTTTCAAACACTTCATTTTTGCTCATTTTCTATTGAAGTTCTTTAGATGGAAGATGCAAAGCTGACCTGAGGGAGAGATTCTCTTCATAGAGATCCTTCAGTTCCTTCTCCAATTTCTTTCGTTCGTCGACGAACTGAAATCAAGAATACTCGGAGAAGGACGAATATCTATCGCATCAACCTCAGCGAACATCGAATTTCCCTTGCTTGCGAAGTGAGTATTGTGCTTCACGTCGTTCAGTTCACACTCCAGATTCCTAAAAAAATAGATAATACAACCATAATGTGTCAAAATGGTACTTGAGTTGATCTCGAGCATCCTCTAGATTCCTTCTCAGCATATTTCCATCTTGCATGGCATCGTCCGCTCTCTCGTTCGACTCCATCAATTCTCGCTCCAACATTTTCATCTGCAACATAAACTAATATTGTAAAATGTGCGACATACTAATACTAGTAAAAATAAGGAATTATGAGTGAAACATATAGTTGAGTTGCAAACCTTGTTATCCGCAGCCAATCTCCACTGCACTGCTTCGTCGATCTCTTCTCGGAGCGATTTCTATTATGAATATTTTAAGATTATACATGATTAATTACTTACGATCTCTTCCTCGTGAGACGTACATATGGAAGTGTCTGGATGGAACGATTCATCTACCTGAAAATATAGTGAGCTAATATGTAAGAAAAAGAATAATACCGGTCTTGATTGCCGCTCTTCCTCAAGCAACTTCTCAAGCCGATTCACATTGGATTGAAGCAAATCTCTTGCAGAATGTGAGTCGGCCAACTAAAAAGAAGAAGTTAAAAGCGGGAATAAACGTTATTCTGACGTCTCCTTCCAATCGAGTGATAACGTCTCTGAATTCTCTCTGCGATCCCTCCGATTTAAGTCCCACTCTCTCCTTGTACTGGGCCAATTCTTCCTGAAATTAACTGTATAAATCAGCTTATTAAAACAAAAAAAGGCGATGTTTCCTCGACACACCCTGATTCTTTTAGAGTCATCCTCAGCTTCTTGTGCTACTTCTTCCAACATGGCATTTTTAGACTCACATCGGCGAAGATTCTGGAAGACTTGCATTGATACTAACATTAAACCCCTCCCTCCAAGATAACTTCATCAGAGTGTGGAAAAACCACAAAACATACCAATTGAAGCTGTTGAACCTGATCTTCCCTTTCGCGTAATATTCGAATAAGGGCGTCATGTTGGGCGACAACTTCTTCCATGGGAATCTAGATTAGGTCTATGAAATTACAAGAACGAAAACGAACGTTCGCGAACAAGAATGACAATCAATAAGTACCAGTCTGTCTGGATGTTAACCAACCTTATCACAGTTCAGGTTTGAAAGGGAAATTATTCGCGCCTCGTGAGGGGCCTGTGGTTAAACGCCGGCTCTGATCCTTTTTCATTTTATTTATTGATTTTTTGTCTTTCGGTTTATTCTTGTAGTTATTGTTATTATGTGGCATCTTGATTTTTTTAGCTGTTCATATGTTCATATGCACGTATGGGTTTGCGAGTTCTCTATACCGATTTATCCGACATGCAAGTAATTGACAAGTAGCACTGATTCAATTTCGATTAACTTTCTCGCATATCGATTAGGCTGGTTTGGGAGGGGGCGGGGCGTTCACGATAGCGGTCAGATCATTCGAGAAGGATGTGTATGTCTGAAATAATGATTGAGTATCTCGTCACGAACTTGAGTATACCTGAATGGACAGTGGATTGTTCTTCGTAACGATGCAGTACATTCGAAGTACAGCTTTAGCCACATAGGCATACTGTACTGGTGTCTGAATGACATGAGCTCGTTGATCTACAGTAGGGTTGGGTTATCGATTGAGAGATTGTCGATTGGCGGTACTTCTCAGATCTTTGATCATTTCCTTCAGATCCACAGTCTTCTCATTCATGATAGTCTGTAGGATGTACTCAACTGCGACGAGAGTTCCAGTTCGACCTGAAGGGAGTACTGTATCATGAAGATACTGTATGGGTACAGTACCCACTCCTGCAGAACAATGAACGATTGTTCTGTATCGACTCCCTCTCACTTCTCTCAGAACTCGAAGCATCGGAGCAGCAGAGTTGGGAACTCCTCTGTCGGGCCTGATATGAGGATAGGCTGCTGTGGGTTAGTATAGCACGCCTGGTGGATACTTTATCTTGTGTTAATCGATAGAATCTGACCAATCTCTCCACTGCCAATGGTACATCTTCCGAATCTTCTGTTCTGTCCCTCCCATTTTCTCCACCAATAGTTCTGAGTAGAGGAACTGGTCTTCACTTCTCGTTACAACCAGAGTCACTTTGATATCTGAAACAGTTTATTGATTGGTTGTTACTGGTACTGTAACCTACAGTACCTCCATAGTACTCAACATCTCCAACTCCAGCCGGAATGTATCTTTCGCATTTCTTCTTTCCCAATTCAATCAATTCGCATAGCATTACAATGTATCCAGCATTCTCCTGAAATTAACCGATTATTGTGGAGTTTCATATTTTATCTTTGACCTGCCAACACATTCTCCAGAAATCATTTATAGTCTCTACGAGAGGTCCCTGGGATAGTACGGTTATCGATTGGATTGATACTTTTGATTACTTGAGTACAGATGAAATCGTTGATGAATGGAGGTCCTTTGACGAAATTGGCATGAATGTAATCTCTCATGACTTCTTTCTGACTCAAAACGACACGTGAATCATCCAGACAATAGATATCTGAAAGATCGGAAATCGATAGGTTCGGAGATCAAAGATCACCTTTGTATCTATTCTTCGGTTGATGAGCATTGTGAGCATGGGTAATGAACGGTTCGATGTTGTATCTTAATCATTGAAACCGTATAATACCGTAATTCAGTTAATATTGATTACCCTTTGATACCTGCGAATTCATCAATTAGACCTTGAACTCCCTGAGTTTTCACTGACTGCAGAACATAAGTCAGATAGATCAGATAGAGCTAGTGAAATACCTCGACGAATTCAGTGAATTTCTCCAGCTGTTTCTCATTTGGAAATTCGGGTTCGTGAGTCTTCAGTTGGGGTCTTTGAGAATTCGCTGAAACAACTTTTCATTGTGCTATATTTTTTGTAAACATTCTTACGCTTGAAGAGCTTATTGTTTTCAGTCTCTTCTTCTTTCTTCTTTTTCTCTTCTTCATTATTCTCCGTTTGAGTGTTAGTCTGTGTCTGTGTCTGAGTCTGAGTCTGCACTTGTGCTTCCCCTTCAGGCTCCTTCTTCATCATTGTCATTATCGATCTCTCTGCTCCTGCTTTCTTCTCCTTCGATCGTATCTTTCTGAAACGAGATATTCTCTTTTCTGATTCATTCTATTCATATTCACCTCGCAGACTTTTCTTCATCTTTCTTTCCTGTAGTTTTCTTTCTGGAATCGTCATCACTCCATCTGATGGTTCCTCCTTCCCTCTCACCTCGATTGCTTCTTTCCATCTCCTCCGATTGCACCCATTATCGATCGATCTTTCTTGTTCGACCCTTTCTTCTTTGACGAGAATCCCAGCTTATCCGCAACTAACAAAGATCTGTTATTTAACAATTTCCTCATATATACCGTACCCCCTCCCATTATCGATTGATTCTTCTTGTTCTTCCTCTTCTCACTCGCTCTAAAAGAGAGATGGTTAGTGTAATAGTATACGGTATTCTTACATGGGAGTAGTAGTGGTGGGTGTAGGTGGAGTAGACATTGCAGACTCCAAGGAAGAAGACCGAACCAGAGGGACGATGAAATAGGAAGTGGGAGAGGAGAAGGAGAGAGGAGGCTACGTGACACCCGGATAAATTGATTGATTAACTTTGCAAAAGAGCTAGCCAAATTTATCTTGATCGTAAATACTAGAGTTAATCTGTAGGTAAATTAATCGAAGAAATATAAATACGGTATTCGATTTCAATCAGCGCATACTGTGAGTAATTTCGTCTATCGTTTAGTCATATTTGCATACTACCACCTTTTCATTTACTTCTTTACTCTTTTTTTATTACTATTTTGCCATATATTTCTTATCGTATGAAGCAGCTTTCCCCTGGTTGGTGTATCCCGTAGTGCACTCTTCTACTGTACTCCTTCTTCCCTCTCTCCCTCAGGGCTCTCCTCTGTTTTCCTTTTCTCGTCTCTCTCGTCCCGCTTTCGCTATCCACTTTTCGTGAGTCACTTTCCATACTCAATTCGACCGATTTCAATCCTCCTTTCTTTCCTTTCTTCCCTCCTTATCTTCCCTCACTCATCATGTTCCTCCTCTACCTGCCAGCTGTTCCCTCCCTCCCTCTCTCCCTCTCTTACTACTCTTACTGCTTACTTCCATCTCCTTCACGTTTCCCATTCTTTCGAAGTCTCGTCCTTTCCCTTATCAAATTCTAATCAGTGATGACCCCTCTCCTCCTTTTTAACCCTGGTGTTTCCCCCATTAGCTCCGCCCCTCTTTGCGATCTCATCCGTTCCATTCTGATCGTTCTCTCTTGAACACTTTGCATCCACCAATGACCGCTATGGTATGCTTTGCTGAATAACCAATAAATTATCATCCAATCAATAATGTTCAGGGTGCTGATCTCCTCGATACGATTATAGGCTTCGCATCGATGTCTCTTCCATATCTCGCCCTACCTCCTCTTCCCTCTGTAGATCTCACTGTAGAAGGTGAGAAGATCTTATCGTATTCCGTGGTTATTCTCTCTTTCTTCCAGGTGGTCTATCCTCTCTATATGCTCTTGTCGATATTTCACCCGCCTTCCTTCTGGGCTTTCTCGTCTTCCTCGCTATAGTTCGATTTCTCAAACTAGCCAGCTCCACTGAAAAGGCACAGGCATGTTTTACTCTCAGGCACTTTTGTGTTCACACCATGCACACAACTTTGTAATTATGATGAAACGACTGAACTCTTAGACGACGGTAGAATCTTACGAAATTACTGATGTGAGATATTGGATTCTCTCTTCAGATCACAACTGCAGTGAAAGATGGAGAAAGAATGAGAAGGGTGCTGAAGGATATGCCCATCCTCAATGAAGTGTGAGTATGCTCTTTGATCTTATCTCTAAGTTGAGCAATTTAACCTTAGTGCGCACGTTTCTTCTCTTTATCTCTATAGATCTTCCTTTTCTCTCGGAGTCGCACTTACTATTTATGGTGTGGGAATGATTTCATTAAGAGTTCTTTCTGATCTCTTGTTCTCTCTGTGCACTCTCTATAGGAGATCTCTCTTACATTTTAAGGTATCGTAACACTGCTAGTTCAGCTTCGTTTTTGCTAGTGTTAGTGCAGTATATGCAGTCGTTTGTGTAGCAAGAAGAGGGCAGGGGTTGATCTCTATCCCTCCTCTCGGGTACGGAGGGAAGAGGCAGCTGCTGCCCTCTCTCTGGTCAGTGATCATGGACAAGCGATTGCAGAGAAGGACGAGTATTCTTAGACCAGCGAAGAGATTGAAAGAGAGAGAGGGAGAGGCTCTCTTCTCTTTCCCGCCATACACACTAAAGCACGATATCTGCCTATTAGATAGAGGAAGGGGATGGAGTAGGTCAAAGAGCCTTCCTCGTTGCTTCCTTTCTATTCTGAGAAGAGCTGTTGTGAAAGAGGGGGGAAGCAAATGTGTTGATGAGATTGAGTGGTCGTTCACTCCAGAGGAAAGGGAAGGGAAGGAGAGTGTTCATGTGAATAACACGAGAAGATTACCTCTTCTTCACACTGTTGTCTCTTCTTTCAACTGAAACAACGATTGTGTATGTATCAAAGTACTCTTTTGGTGGAAGTTATTCTATCGAATGGGGTAGTATGGCGACTGTGGATGGGAAGAAAATTCATCGTTTGTGTATTGGAACCCTCTTGCATTCTCTCTTTCTCGTCTCTTATCTGCAGACAATCGAAGTACTCATTCATAGAAGGAGTAAGCAAAGGAAGGGAGGAAAGGGTAGAAACGAGACTCCCCATAGTGCATAGGAAGAGAAGGTGTTGATCACTGAAAGATCTTTGTGGGTGCAGACTTTCCTCCATTAGATCAACAATGCTGGTATATTTTTAGCCTCCGAAATCTGTGATCCTCTATTGCTAGTCGTTCTCTGCAGGAAAGAGAAGACTGACGAGTGAACGACAATTGTTTTGGTTGAGAGAGGGACGAGATCAGAAGAGACTAGATAGCATTCACACGGAGGAACGAGAGAGGAATGCTATTACAAAGGGGGGAGGGGATACTATATCCTTTGCTATTATGAACAGGCTAACTATAGCATGTGCGAAGGGATGGTATACTGCACATACCAGCCAATAATCAATTGATCGGTAATCCCATATTAATCGATATCCGTTCAGCTATCGTCCTCCTTGGTTGTGGGGTCGATCGGGCCATCTACAGACTGCTGCCTATGGTCTATTGGGACATGCGACATTGAAGAGAACAGCGGATAGAAGAGTCGTGGTGAGAGAATCTTGATTGGAGGAGAGAAGAGTGAGTGGAAGCATGAAGACATTGTAGGTGAAGCAGCCAGATGGAGCATCCCTCACTTTCGATGTCTACGAGCCACTCGCCAAGGTAGGGAAAAGGACATCTTCTTGTGGGGGATCGGACGACATCTTGACGATTCTAAAAGAATATCTCCCTCTTCAGCATCCATCCGGTCTGGAGATCACTCTCTGTCTCACTCCGGGAATCGCCAATTCATCAGAATCCAACTACATCAGGACATGTGTCCACTATGCACAGGTGAGAAATTGTTTATTGTGTAAGACGAAACCGTCAAAAAGTGAGTTTGTGATAGGTATCTGATTGGTTTGACTCACATTGCAAACTTGCAAACGCGCAAGGGTTATTATTGTTGTTGTTGAGTCTGCAAGAATGGTTATTGTTGTCTGCAAGGGATCGTAACTTGTTGTTCTCTGTAGGAGGGACGATAATCTGTCCATCTCTTCGACCCTTTTTATCATCACAAGGGGTCTATCTCGGTCTCGATTTCTGATGACCAATGATTGGGAATGCAAAGAGATCAACACTGATAACTTATCGAAGGGTTGACGACATTTTCGGTGAATTTATAGAGAAGAGAGGAGGGATTGCAAAGAGAGAGAGGGAGGGAGATAACTGGTAATTATCGTGCATATCGGACACTTTTTTCGCTGCATGCCAAGATGTCGATTTGTGATCAGTTGTGAGAGGAATGAGTAAGATAGGAGAAGGAGATGAACGAGAGTTGAGAAAAGCATGCATGGTGCATATGGTATGATATGAGGGAGAGGAGGGGAAGGAGAGGGAGAAAGGGAGAGGAGGGGAAGGAGAGGGAGAAAGGGAGATGGCGTGATCCGAGTAGAGGAGGGAGAGAGTCCAGTGAATTTCCTCTTTCAATTGGAGATTAGAATGAGGAAGCGGATTAGAATAAGAGTAGAGGATGTAGCTGATTTGATCGATTAGAGGAGGGATTAGAATGGGGAATATCCATGGGGAAGGGAAGTAATTGAACCTGACAATGAGTCAAGGCAAGATGCTATATTGGGGAAGAGGAGAGGAGAAGATAGGAGACTGTTGCGATAGAAAGAGTGCAATGAGAGACTAGGAAGTGAAGATGGAGAAGGAAGAAGATCAGAGAGGGATCATCTCCATTTCCAGGAAGCTGGATATCGATGTGCAGTGTTGAACCATCTGGGAGCATTGGATGGCGTCCCTCTCACTTCTCATCGCATCTTCTCTTATGGTATGGTGAACGGTGTATGATGTGATCAATTGTTATGAATGAGTGCCGCCGTCTGAATTCCTTCCTCTCTTTATTCGTGAGTAGAAATACAGAATAGTAAGAAGTGTTTGCGATAGTCTGATACGGAACTCATGGTAGTCACGTTCAAGTGGAAGTGTATGGGAATGGGACAGAGATTATACGTGCGGAATAGCAGATCAATAATTGATCTATCTCAGGAGGAACGAGTGATCTCCATTCGATGGTTTCTCATCTGGCCTCTTCCTATCCTAATACCAAATTCATCTCGATCGGATTCTCAATGGGAGGCAATATCACTACCAAGTTCATTATTGAGTCCGATGAGAAGTTGAGGTGAGAAGAAGACCTTTCTTGTGTTGAAATTTATCTCTGCTCTCGCAGATCCCGAATAATCTTCGGTCTCTCCGTCTGTCAGGGATACTCGGCCACTAATTCCGTCCATCTCTACCATGATTGGGAGAACAGTCGGTTAGTTTAGATTATTAATGTTATATTCATTTTTTGATTACAGTTGATTAATCAATCCCTTTAGTCGTGCTTACAACTACGTGATCACAGAGAACATGAAGAGATTGCTGAGAAGGAATTACGCCCAGGCAGTGGCTCCCCATGTTGAGAATGGACTGGTCGATGAACAGGTACGGTAGAGAGGAGATACGGTAGCCATTGGGACAAATCTACGGTATGATCATTACAGCGACTGTGGTCGTCCACTTCCATCGTTGCTCTCGATGAATTGTACAATCGGTGAGATTATGATCCACTTATTCACTGGATTTTCATTAGATGGATAGTTGAATGGATCATTTCTTTAAAATCTGATTTCAGTCGAGTGAATGGCTTCGATTCCCTGGAGAGTTTCTATCAGTGGTGCAGCTGTCTTCCCCTTCTTGACAACCTCAAGGTATGATTAGACTTTTTCATTCTCACTACGGCTGATTGACTTTCCATATTGTAGGTGCCGATGATCTTCTTCAATGCACAAGACGATCCGATCATTCCTCGTTCGTTGTGGGAGCCAGTCAAGGTATCGAATATCTGTATCATCCATCTACCGTATTCTTCAATCAGGAGTTTGCATCTCGGAAGGAAGACGTTGCCTTCATTACGACGAAGCATGGAGGACATCTTGGATTCCTCGAAGGATCTTCCTTCGCTCCCAAGTCGGTCACTTGGATTGACAGGTACGGTAGATGATCAGAATACGGTGTCCAACTGTGATTTTTGTTCAGATTCATCGTGCAGATGTGTGATTCTGCAGTTCGAGAATATGGCCAACAGTAAATGGATAGGTTCAATTCTTCTTTCCTTTGTAGATCTAGAATTTTCAATTTAGCCATAATTTTTGTGGTTGTGAGTACTCACATTCTGTTGTATCTGTTTATTCGTTATTTTTATGCAATTTCATAGAAATTTAATATTAATTTCTCTAACTCAAGTCAGAAGTGTTGTTTTAGTCGTTTCTAAAGATGTATAGAGTATATAGTTTTCTCATAATCTAGTTCATATTGAATCGTCAATAGTAGCCATTGAAGATCACAAAATACGGAATCATCAGAGTATCCATCTCGGATCAATTCGTTGTAGATCTGTCTACCTACCGTATCCCTTCCCTTCTCCCATACATGTAGTAGTTCGTGTTGTGTAGCTTACGGTATCGAGTGCAATCTCCCCACGTTACGGTGTACCGATCGAATTCTTGAAGAATAAAATTCTTTCAAATTCTTTCCTCTTGCAACTTTTCAATACAAGACACCTCTTTGGGTTGGATTGTAAAACTATTGAGCTGTTCATAATTCGCTCAACACATCTTTCCTCTCCTCTCTCCTTCCTCCATTCCTTTCCCTTCCTCTTCTCTTGAGTGGTCGACACTATGGCCATTCCAGCTACTAGAATTGAACCTAGTTCCCAGTTCAAGCCGGGCACGTTCAAAACTCCGACTGTCCAGGTGATTTCGTCCTTCGATGATGCTTGTATAACCCTTGATTCCAGCAAGCTCTCACAGCGTTCCTCTATGACTCTCATGGCCCAACCATTGACAACTTTCTTACTGATACTGAGAAGAAGACTGGAATGAAGAGGGAGCAGGTTATCCTTCTGATTAAGTCCGAATGATCTTTGATCTCTCTAGCTCTTCTTGGCTTCTGTCGTCCTAGTCAGTCTCTATCTCGTATTCGGAGATCTAGCCCACACAGTCTGCAATCTCATCGGAGTCGTGTATCCATCGTACATCTCTGTCAAGGTATACTGTATCAAGTGAACTACAGTATCTCATTGATTGGAGGCGATTCGAACTGACGAGAAAACGGATGACACCAAGTGGCTCATCTACTGGACGGTATTCGGATTCTTCTCGTTGGTACGATTACGGTAGATTTCTCGATAAGAGTCTCTCCATTCCAGATCGACTCATTCGCAAAGGGAATCATGCAAGCCTTCCCCATTTACTTCCTATTCAAGGCTCTCTTCCTCATGTATCTGTTCATGCCTCAGACTGAAGGAGCCGAAGTACTGTACACTGTGAGTGGATTACAGTAGATTGAACTTTTGTGTACGGTTGTTAATCTCAGAACTACGTTGATCCGGCAGTGACGCTTTTCGATAACTGGAGAAGTGGTGGAAAAGTGAAGACTGACGTAAAAGCGAAGACTGAAGAAAAGAAGAAATAGACTAACTAACGCATTGAAACTCACCGTTTCGATAAAGAAAAATATCGGTGTCCGATCAAACAAGACAAAGAAAATTTTTTCCAATCGTTGAAAGACTGAATCTCAAAGCGAAAGTACAGTAATCATGTCGATACTACAGTAGTTCAATGGTATCACATTGCCGATCCGTATTTATCTAATACCTATTTCTCCGGTTCTCGTAATTGTTGTAGATTGTGCCTTCTCCTCTCGCGCTGTCTCACTTTTGTTTGACTATTGTCATGAAACTTACCAGGGTTTGCCGATGGAGTATCCGGTCGTGTTCAGGTGTTGCGATTGCACTAAAGAGCACTGTGAGTCTCGCAGATTATTATTTAGACAATTTTTTCGTTCTCTGTCTAAATATCTTGTTGTTACATCAATGCAGGTACTCTCGAACAACTCGAGACTCACATTTGGAATCGCCATCTCGGCACATTCCAATTTCAATGTGCCGTCTGCAGTTATCCTGCATTGAACGCAGAGATGCTAGAGGAACATTTCTATGATTTCCATCCCAATCAAGTTTGTAGATCTCGCCTTACGTTTGTATTATTCCTAAATCATTTCAGGTTGTTGAATTCAAACGGAAGATCAGTGTGGAAGCAAAGCTTCGTCAATACATCTCTGATTCGATTGTTGTCCCTTTCTTTGACTCTGCAGAAGAAACGGATGTATGTAAGACGGATATCCTTCAACATATTCACCATTACATTATAGGTGATATACGATGAGGGTCCGAATCAAGATGGACTGACTGGAGTGGATACGTTTCAGCCGGTACATGATCATGCAATTGTAAATAATTCTTATTCCCGAACTAGGCTGACCAAGAACAGTTTCACATGGAACAAGGCCCATTTGGGCAAAATGTGGGAAGGAGAAGAAGTGGAGATGATAAGAATTTGGATGAGAACTATCAGATCGTTAATCAACCATCCAATCTCAAAGTAAGCCAGCACTATCGTATTTTAACGGAAGTTCATCTACAGATCGAAGATGATCAAGATATCATTTATGCTAACACGATGGAAACTGAAATGCCTGGACAGGTAGTATTATTCTCTTATCTTCTTTCACCTATTCTGTCAAACATGCGGTTCGTTCAGGGCAATCACCATCTGATGCAAGGAGGAGGAGAGGAAAGTGTAATTGCAGAAGAGGATGAGGTTGGCGATCCTAAAGCTTGAATCACAGGAATTATTTTTGCTAGTATCCTGAATATGAGAAATTATCATTTGGAGATGACAATAAACGGGTCTGTCGAAGTCGAAGATGAATTGATAGATTCAGTAATGGAGAATGGGCAATACAATGGAATTCACCACCAACGTCAGTTTCCCATTCCTTCATTAATTCTCACCAGAACAATATCCATGGTCAGTACTCCATAGTACATTGTTAATTCAATATTCAAGGTTATGCCTATGATGTTAACGGAGGAGATTTGTATTCGGAAGAGGGAGATGAGGAGGAAGGAGATATGGAGTATATGGATGAGCAAGGCAACTACTTCGTAGAAAACGACTATCTGGTTAGCATTTGTGGTCTCTATCCCGTGATAAAATGGAGTGCTGCAGGATACGCGAATTGGAAATAGACTCGCTCACCCTAAGAAAATAGTGAAGGATCGATTTATTAATGGAGTTTTGAGGAAGGTGATTTCTTTGTTATTGGGTTTATGCGATCCACAGGTTCCTTCCATACTGCTTTAGGTAGCAATAAACACGGAGTGTATGCGCAAGAACCATGCCACTCAAGAATACTGTAGTGAATGTAACAAGTTTATTAAGGTAAGGTATGCGGTATTCATTTCGAATATCTTGCCTGGATCAGTCAATAACCACTGGATTACAGTATCCGTCTCGAATCGAAGCTCATCGTAGAATGCATGCGCAAGAGAAGGCATTCGAATGC
>LS495041.1:388721-405364 GCA_900490845.1 Pristionchus japonicus
TCTTGCCTGGATCAGTCAATAACCACTGGATTACAGTATCCGTCTCGAATCGAAGCTCATCGTAGAATGCATGCGCAAGAGAAGGCATTCGAATGCCCCCATTGTGAGAAAGTATTCTCTCAGAGATCATCACTCAATATTCATATCAGATCACATACTGGTCAGTTATCTTCCTTTGTCATGTAAAACGTCTCGTAAATTCTGGTGATGCAGGTGAGAGACCGTACGAGTGTATGGATTGTGGCAAGAAGTTCAGTTCAGCCTCGTCTCTCAAGTAAGGAATGAAGGGAGGGGGGGGGGGGTCTGAATGAGATCTTTAGGAAGGGAAGAACTTTCCCATTTCCAGACTGCATGGTAAGACTCACGAGGGTCCGTGCTATCCCTGTCGTACTTGCGGACGAATGTTCACGAAGAAGGTAAGACCATTTATAAATTCATCGAGATGAAATCATCCATTTGAGTATCACGTACTGCGACACGAGAGAGCTCGCCATTCTATCATCATTCCAGAAGAAGAGATGGAAGAGGCGGAATCATTGACTGCAGAGGTGAGGAGTATGTTCGATTATTCCAATAGTTCCAGTAAGGGATTTTTTGAGGGATATGAGTCCGAATCATTTTCTTTATGCATTATTCGTTCCAGGAGAAGGGACTAGTGGATGAAGTGGTGGAGGCAGTTCGACGTGAGAAGAGAGAGAAATTGTACAACAAACAGAATGGAGGCATGATGATAAGGTGAGATCTGATTAGACAATCATATTCGTATTGTTGTTATTTCAGAAATATTAAAGAAGAGATTTCATTTCATGAATAGTCAGTTTTTGAATGATATATTTGAATAGACAAGCGATTAAATTTTCCCTTCAAGTATCGAGTGAGCTCATTCTTTCAACTCATGCCGAATGCACTTTAAAATGCCTACTGTGTCTATCTATTATCTTTTGTGAATACTTTTCCTGGTTGTGTTTGGCTAAAACACACTAATTGTTCGTTTTTGTTGTTGTTGTTATTTGCTAACTATATTGAAATCAATAATAAAGAAGATTTTTCCATTATCTGTGGCGATGTTGACATCAGAATAATTGGGCACGCATAACATAAATAAGTACAATAGAATCCTACAATATCATTCCATAACGTAGATTTCAAGTAATTAGTATTCAGTTCACATGAATGTGACATGATAGCAAAGATATTTAGTGAATGAAAAGAGGGAATGGCCCATTGCTCTCTCTCGAGGTTGTCTATGGAAACAGAGTAGATCCCTTCTTTCTCCTATACTTCGCTTCTTCTTTCCTATTTCTCCTTCCGTAATGCACTCACTTTGTCGAGATCTCCAGGTTTGTTTCACACTTTCTTCACACGTTGGTGTCATGTTTTAGAGAAGATCTCACGTCTTCTACTACGAGAGATTAGCTTCTTTCTCTATTTCTCCAGCACAGAAGAGAATCTTTTTCTACGGACTCATTGTTATCGGCATTTATCTAGTACGTTTCCATTTCTATCAGTTCTATCTGTCCCTTCTATACTGATTCATACTGATTCCAATCCTCATAATTTTAGTGAGAATCAAGCTAACGTTTTTTTTTCCAGATAGTATCTGCAGACTATCGAGCTGTGAAGAAGGGAAGAGAAAAAATGAGACTGAGGAGTTCAAAGATCATCCGAAGGAAATTTGCAATCACGAAAGGAGTTGAATTGAAGAAAGATGTTGCTGAACAGCAGTTAGAGGGCAGACTCATCAAGGCTGAATCGACTAATAAACTGAATGGAGATGCGACGACTAAGAGATCTCCCCGAAAGAAAGGATCAATACGAAGGAAAAGAATTGGAAGGAGATTAGTTCGAAGAATCGAAGAAACTCGGAGAACGGCTCCCACTACTGTAAAGAGAGAAGAGAAGATCGGAAATCACGAATTTGTTTTGGAAAGTGTAGAAGATAAGACAGATAAGATCACGACGAAAGCGACAAATGACTTGAAGGAAAAGGAACACGAAGAATCTACTGTGAAAAGAACATCGGTGGAACCGAAGATTGCTCTAAAAGAAAGTAATGTTGCCACGAAGAACACAACTGATACTGGTTCAGTCACTATCGAGAAGGGAGGGAAGTTCGTTGAGAAACCTACGGATAAGGAAGAGCAGTCATGCAAGATTCCTCAGTTGGATCTCCATTCTGATGAGATTGATCATCTCTTTGTCGATGAGAAATTGGAGTGTAAAGGAGGAGAGAATTGGGCTGAGATTGAAGAAGGAAGAGTGAGAATAAAGAGGTGAGGAGAGGAACTGGGGGAAGAAATAACAGTCACTTCAGGATAGGAGCAACTTGTTACGGACAGGAGATAATACGAGTGAACGATGATAAGAATGAGGTAGGATGAGTGAATGAAGAAATGGGATGCGGATTGATACAGAGAGGAACTCGCTTCGAAGTGGTCGATGGAGACAAAATGAGTAGTGAGAGCACTTTCGTCAGTTGTGTAGAGGGAGAGAAAAAGTGGTGAGTTCAGATCTGGCTTTAACTGAAATTGTAGAGTTTTCTTTCAAGGGTAGGAATCTTGTGGACTGCGATCAAGAAAGAGAAGAGATTGGAAGATCTTCAGAAGTTGCGAAAAGGAAGTGGAGTATCGATTGTGATGATGTCATTCGATTCAATGAGCCATCTCACTTTCAGGTTACACATTCATCCGCCTTTTTTCCTAGTTTTGAACCTGATTCAGGCGCAAGCTTCCAAAAACAGTGGCAACTCTTGAGAAGACGATGGAATCTGTGATTATGAATGGTAGATCAGAAGGCAGGATTGAAACACAGACAAGTCCATCACAGGTTACAACATCGTCGGAGATGGAACTCCTCAAGCATTTCTTCCCATTCTCACTGGAAAGACTGAGGTCGAACTACCCATTACAAGGTTGGCAACTGCTGATGAGACTGAGTGGATACGATGATTACAGGAGGGGAAAACAGGGAGCGAAGTTCGTGAATGAAGTCTATCCATTCATATGGAATAACTTCTCTTCGTCTGGCTACATAACCGCATTCGTTGAAGACTCCTCGAATGCTGGTAATTGTCATTCACAAAGGAAAATAGATTGTTGAAATTTGTTGAGGAATGTTCAACTACCGACTGAAGGGATTCAATAAACCACCTGTAGATCACTATGGAAGAAATCATTTTGTAGAGGTCAGAGAAGATAGTTTAAGTCTGTCATGGAAGAACAAAAAAAAGTTGCAGTGGGAAAAGCAGGCACAAGCTTGGTACGTTCCATGTTTCGGAGGAGAACCACAGCACAAGGTTCGAATGAAAAGGGATGTCTTCAAATGAAGAACGAATTCCAGCAATGGTTTCGATACGCGAAAGAGCTGATGCAGTCATACAGTGAACATCCGAAGTTCATTCTCACCCATCACGGAACTTATTCGCATCAAACCATTAATACGGTAAATTTGATGAAGTTGGGTACGTGAACAAGGTTGAGTTCAGATAGGAAACATCGATGATGATTTCGCACAGTGGATTGATAATTCAGCAAGAGATGGATTGTTCAACAACACTGTATTGGTAGTGATGGCAGGTGGGGATCGCTCCTCAATCAGTCGATTTTTTTCTCGAAGATCACGGTCATCGATTCTCTCAATTGCGTGATACTCATCAAGGACAATTGGAAGAGAGACTTCCATTCTTCTCCATCTCTCTACCGAAGACACTCAAGGATACTGAGATTGGAAAGAAGGTTGGCTGATTTTACCGAATGTGATCAATCTCTATTCAGATGATGTCCAATCTGAAAGAGAATATCGATCGGCTCGTCACTCCTTTCGATATCCATCAATCCCTCTTTGACTTACTGAACCTGAAGAATGCAACTGAGCTTATGAAAGATCAGGTGAAAGAAAGATCAACGAAAGATCAAAAGAAAGATCAAGATCAACGAAAATTATTCAATCAATTTCTTTTTTTTTCATAATTTAGGGTTCTATCTATTGCTATAGAGGCTGCTAGGAAAACTAGGAAAACTGCTAGGGAACCTAAAGACGCATTATGAAAACCTTTATCTCAGGACAAAAGTATTCGATCACTTTCGATCTTTCAATCGATTCCCAAGTCGAGATCATGCAGAGATGCAGGGATCCCAGTTCACTGGTGTACGTGTCTTGCATGGAAAGATGTTAGCACAGCTCCGGTAAAGAGACTGTATCACCGCATCTAATCAATTGATGGAAGGTCTCGAAGGAGATTGTGAACAGCGTCGTTCAATCTATCAACAATCTCACTTCATCCGAGAGGAAATTGTGTGCTCCTCTTCATCTCAAGAGTATTTTCTACGTGAAAAAGTTATTGAGAGAGAAAGATATGTCGTCATTCCAATTTTCAGATTATTCACACCCGATGAGGTTCTCAAGTACAGTGAGGCGAAAGATGCCCATGGATTTGGAGCTAAGTTGAATGGGAAAGCACAGGAGGCATTCTCATTCTATCAGATTAAATTCGCTACGAAGCCAGGAAGGTTTGAGGTCTGACTATTCGAAAGACAATGCCGATCTATCTCAGGGCAATTTATGAGGCAACTGTGAAGTACGTAAACTCAAAAAATGACACCGAAGTCGATTTCCGAGCGATCTCACACATCTCCAAATATGGAGATGACTCGCACTGCATTCGAGAGAGGAACACTGCATTGTTAGAGTATTGTGTATGCCATGACAAAATATAGAGAGATTCTTCATGAATGAGAGCATGCCATCGTAAGCTCTTCCCGAAATTCATATCTAATATTATTCAAAAAAAAATGCTTGAAAAAATAAACACAATTATCAATCGATCATTGAACTGTGCTACTTTGCGGATTTCTGGAGTTTCCGGTTCTCGTCCCGTGAACTTTTATCGTTCCCGTGCATGCTTGTTTTTAATTGTTTGCCTTCATATTGTCACGCAATTGTAAAATATGGTTTTCTCAGGCCTCACCCATGGATTATCCCGTCGTATTCAAGTGCTGTGAGTGTCAAATTGAGCACCGTGAGTTGTTTTAATCCTCCGTTTTTTTATCCATTTCGCTCTTTATCATAAAAGAATTCAGCTACGCTTGAGCAGCTCGAGTCACACGTATGGAATCGACATATCGGAACATGGCCCTTCAAATGTGCTATCTGTAATTATCCGTGTTTGTCGGATAAAGCACTTTCAGATCACTTCGCTCAAGAGCACGAAAATAAGGTAGAATGGCACATTTTCTCTTTTAAATTTCTTTATTTTTAGCCAGTCGAATTCAAACGGAACATTGCTGTGGATTGTCAATTGCGCAGTTTCATTACTCATTCGATTTGTGTTCGCTTGGTCGAACTGTATGATCCTGCCGACTCTGAGGTGAGACATCCAAGCATGTGGGAATTAAATGAACGATCTAGGTGATATACGAAGACGATGGAGATCAAGATGGACTTGCTGGAATGGAAACATTGCAACCGGTAGTTGTACACAGTCACTTCTACTGGCAGATGCTTATTGATTCTCTGTTCAGGCTGATCAAGACCAGTTTCACATAGATCAAGGCCCATATGAACATAATATACGAAGGAGAGGAAGTAGGGATGATAAGGAGTTAGATGACAATGATCAATGTGATGATCGGCCTCCCAATCTAAAGAGAGTGAGTAACTATTTAATTTTGCTCTATTTACGATTTGACATTATGCAATTCCTTAATAATCTACAGATCGAGGATAATCCTGAAATAATATATCTGGATCCTATGGGAAGGGACGTATCGGGACAGGTTAGTATCCATTCGGGTTCGAAATTCAGTTGATTATATCTTTAAGCTTAACCCAGACGAAATGGAAGGAGGAGAGGAAGTAATAACTGAAGTTGAAGTTGAGGATGAGGTTGCTTATTTTTAATTCGGAAACTAGAGAATGAATAATTTCCTTGACTGGTTCTATTTCAGATGGGAATGGGAGATGGAGTTGGAGTAGATGAAATAGACGAAGGAATGATGGATTCAGTAATGGACGATGATCAACGTTCGTTTCTTATTTTTAGTCAGTCTTGTCAGTCTTTGACAATCTGAAAATCGGATACTCTTAAGAGCGCATTGCATCAAGGGTGGTTTGGGATTTTTTATTTTAAAAAATTGATTCCAATCGGATTGTATCATATCAATATTGTAGGATATCTGTATGACGACGAAGGGAATATGTTCGAACACGAGGAATTGGAGTATATGGAAGATGAACAGGGAAATCTATACTATGAGGTTTGTTTCTTTAACTAATGCAACAATGCGATTTTTTTAAAAATATCAAGATACGAAAGGTGATATTGCAGCATCCATCTGGAGGCAGATCTGATATCCATGAGAGAATGATGAAGAATAGACATCTGGATATGATCGTGAGAAAGGTTATTATTTCATGCAATTGTATTGAACAGAAAAAAACAAAATTTCGATATATATTTTAATATTGTCTGGTAGCTGAACGTCATAGTGTTTTCAGGTAGCTGAAAGTCATAGTGACATGCCCAAGAAGTTAGCTGTCGAGGAACACTGTGATATATGTGGAAAACATCTTAAAGTACGGTAGACTTAGATTTTTCAAGTTTTTTTTAACTGAATGTTGCAGTATCCATCTCGAATCGAAGCCCATCGTAGAATGCATGCGCAAGAGAAAGCATTCCCTTGTCCCCATTGCGACAAGGCATTCTCTCAGAGGTCGTCGCTCAATGTACATATCAGATCACATACTGGTGAGCTTCTCCTTTCTGGCCTTTTGGTTTCTCACCCTATGGCAGTCCCTTATCGCAATGAATGTCTTAATCAACGTGCTAATTGCAGGAGAAAAGCCGTATGCGTGTACATGGGACTGTGGAAAATCATTTGCATCCTCATCTGCTCTCAAGTAAGACAAACTACTAGTCATTTTGTCATTTTATATTCGACATTCTTACTGAAATTTTTTTTCGATGTAATTCCGAATATCACTCACGAATTAGGTTGGTAAAAATCAGATAATGGATTATTCTGATTGCAGATTGCACGAAAAGGCTCATTCGGGAGAACGTAAGCACCCTTGTAATATCTGTGGACAGCTTTTCTCAAAGAAGGTACTACTTTCTCTTCTCCCTTTTTCACAACTCTATAACGTGATTAGTGTGTCATTGATAGAAGTAATCCCTTTGAGTCTCACGCTTCTCGTCACGAAAAGACGCGTCACGCTCGAATGATTCATGAGGATGGAGGGGAACTCGAAGCTATCGATCCATTGACTATTGAGGTCTGATTCAGACATTCTTATGGTATCTAATTGGTATTGTTCAGGAGAAAGTGTTAGTAGACGAAGTGATTGAGTCGGTTCGAACTGAGAAATTCAACAAGCAATATATGCGACAGCATCGTTTAACCATGAAAAGGTAAGGCAATGAAGAGAATATTTGCATCCAAAAATATTTATTTCAGAGAGGATGACTTGTCGTTGCAAGAAGGATAGGCAACTATGTACCATTCAATTTTATTCTTTGCGATTGATAGTTCTGATTGGATCTCTCTGTCTCCAATAGATTATCTAGGTATAGTTTTATCTCCATTGATCTCATATCATATTTCCGCTTTATCTCTTACACAGCTATCAGTTGCCTTTGAAATCTCATTCACTTATGTGTAGAATCTCCAGTATTTTGTAGGATATGTTGGTTATCTAGTCTAGAATTAACAGATACTCATTTCGAGTACTAGAAGAGTAGGATAGAAATCGCAGCTAAATTGCCATAACAGCTGTCATTGTTCACTGTGATCGCACGTAGTGCCAATTGCCTATCTAATAAAGTTGTCAATGTCTAGTTTCTCACCTTGGTACATGTGAACATTCGACATCGTTAGAGTGTGTCTGATTGAGTAGAAAGGTATCATAATTGGAGTCTCTTCTTCATCTCAATCCTCGATGTCTAATCCCCCTCTCTCCCCCTTCTTCTCTCCGCCTCTTCGTCTGTTCATAGTGGTTCTCTGATTGGTTGGCCTTCCCCTTTGATGGACGATTCCTCTTCATCCATCCATCTCTTCCTCCCTCTCATCGAAGAATCCAAGGAGAATCCTTTTTCCTTCCTCTGATCATCTACTACAACTACACTCTTTTCACTCGAATACCTCTACTCTGTACTCACTAATTTGTGTTATCACTAGTGTTCATTCTTGTAGTATCCCTATCAATCTCTCTCCTATCTCAACTCGAGTCTACCCTATCCACATCTTGTCTATCACTTCATCACCGTCGGATATATTATCTTCATCCCGTCTGTCTCTCCCTCTGAAACTCCTTCTAAGTGACTTCTTCCCATCTCAACTTCTCTTCCCATTTTCCCACCTCCTCTATGAGTGTGGTTTCCCTTGTATGGGAGTGTATCTCCTCCCCCTTCGTCCATTCTCCACTTCTTCCCCCTTCACCTCTTCCCTCTTCATCCTTTCCCCTCCCTATCTCCCGTCTTCTCTCAGATTCACCATCGGTCTCACCATCTGATCATCTCATCTCTTCCCCATGGCTGGGATGCTCAAATGGAATGCCAATAAGGCACGACAACCATTGAGATTCCAAGGTGAGTGAGGAGAGACGGCAAGTGCAGACAGGTGGTACAGTCTTCAATGAGATACTTATCCGTTGCTTCTCGAGTACTCGACTCATGATCATCTCCGTGACTGCATATGATGAAGAGTAGGCGTGTGAAATGCGAATGATCGTGGGAAAAGCCATTTTGATACAAATTCGGACGAACTATTGAAGAGTTTTTCGGGTTTTCACATAAGTCTTTAGGGGTCTACCGATACCTTTTCTTCTTCTTTTTTTCTGATGGTTGCCAGTCATTCTTGGCTCTAGTGAACAGTCAAAGCATTCACAGCTTAGAATGCCTTCCCTTCTTCTCTGTTCTCACATATGGAAGTTGCACCAATGGAGTCTCGCCTTTCCCCTCCTCCTTCTGATGGAGAGAAGACTGCTTCCATTCTTCCCCCATTCCATTAGGAGAGTAGTACGGTAGTCTGAACCTTTCTTTCACCTGGTGGAGAGTGTGGAACGAAGAGAGAGACAGAGAAAGGCTACCGTATGTTTTTGTGACATTTAGCCTATAGACGTCAGCTCTTTTCTATTTCCTTTCGGATTTCTCTTCGTAGACACTTTTTGCTTATCATTTCTCTATTTTTCATATTCTGATAACGTGGGATGGAGATAGTGGGAGGAGATCAGAAATCTATTCCGATTCCATGTCTGTCCTTCCATCCTCTTGTCCCTTCTCTGGTTGAGTGAGAGTCTCCTATCATAATTGTCGATTCCCTCTACATTCCTGAGTATCAGGGGCGGAAATCCGAGCTGACCCTCATCTTCCATTCATTTCGCACACACAAAGGTGCTGTCTCTCTTCATTTCCCACACTCTCTCGTCCTTCTCCTTCCTCTTACTGAAACAAGGATACGCGCGGCAGTGGAAAGGGCACCGCAACGTGCGATATCGCGTCGATCGATAGATACCGTATCTGTTGAAGGGGAAGGATCTCCCGTGATGGGAACCCCGACTGAGTGCAGATCGAGGAGATCCAGTAGGTCACGCACCTCTTCCACCATGCAGAATGGAGCATACGGAGCAGTAGATGTGAACACTCCTCCCTCCACTCCTACGGCCACTGTAATCAGGAACGTTCGTGGTGAGAACCATTCTTCATTGATGAGTATTGATTGATTGTCTCCATTCAGCCTTACGATCAGCTTCAGACTACGAAGTTCTCAAAGGAGATGGAAGCTTCACTTCGAAAGCATCCAATTCAACACTCAAGGAATGCACCGAAATGGAGAATTGTAAGTCATTTCAACTTGCGCAGATTTCATTTTTGCTCCCTTCCCTCGCTTCTTCACTCTTTTATTCGACATTCGACTGCATAACTCATTAGATTTTAATGAATTAAAAACGAGTGCCCACTCTTTTCTTTCATCCAAAAGGTCTAACGAAATTGTGATGTAGTTCGCCTTCACCGAGCGATCAACCTACAACTGTTTCTTCTGATATATCTCGCATAATTAGACGATGTCTGTGTGTGTGAATGGGAAAAAGGCTAGAGGATGATGACTCCCACAGTTATCGATAGAGAAGAGAAAGAGAGAAGAGTAGAAGAAGTTGAAGAGAAGGAAGAAGGAGAAAGACAAAGTGAGAAATAGTGACGAAGATCCATGGGAAGAGTCTATGAAAGGATTGATGAGAGAAGAAGGTGAATGAGGAAGGAAAAGAGTGCCGACGGGGAGCTTGAGAGATCCGAATGAACACAAACGTGCATTTTCTGAAGGAAATAAAGAAACTTCATCCTTTCCAGTCGGAAGGTCTCTCTCACCAGCAAAATCAGCCGCGTCTCTTGCCATATCGAAAGCTGCCTCTTCTGTTCGAAGAAAATCCATAATCGTCCGAGATAAATGGGGCAACAAGGTAGATCGAAGTTGTCGAACTCTGGCTTTTCAACTCTTTTCAGTTCGAATTCCTTCTGGCGGTCGTCGGTTATGCAGTGGATCTGGGCAATATCTGGAGGTTTCCTACCGTCTGTTACAAGCATGGAGGAGGTATGGTCAATAGAGCAACGGATCAGTCTCATTTCACTCCAGGCGCCTTCCTCATTCCGTGGATAGTCATGCTCTTCCTTGGTGGTCTGCCGATGTTCTACATGGAGTTGGCGCTCGGTCAATTCCATCGATCTGGTTGTATCTCAATCTGGAAGAGAATCTGTCCAGCATTCAAGGGTGGGTCCTAAGTGGATTGATCCTTATCGATTTATTGCTCAGGAATTGGCTACGGTATCTGCTTCATCTGTACGTTCATTTCTTGTTTCTACAACGCCATCATTGCCCGAGCAGTCTATTTCGCATTCGCATCGTTCGCTGTCAGTTTGGTATTTGATCTCCATCATTATGATCTTTGATCTTTGAGTGGGAAGTGCCATGGAAGACGTGCAATAACACGTGGAACACGGAGAATTGCACTGAGACTCTCGATGCGATGCTCATGGGGAATTCGAGTGGATGGGGGAGGAGTCCTAGTGAGGAATACTTCCAGTGAGTATCTAATCTAGAAGACCCTTCTCACGGTGATTCTTCCTGCAGGTACAATGTGCTTGAGATGCACAAGTCTCGTGGATTCGATCAATTGGGAGGAATCAAGCCGAGTCTCGCTTTCTGCCTCTTCATCGTATTCGTTATGGTCTATTTCGCCCTGTGGAAGGGACCGAAGAGCAGTGGAAAGGTAAGAACTCTGAGAATCCCTCAGTTACCCTGTTCATTCTCAGATGGTTTGGGTGACGGCCACAGCTCCGTACGTCGTGCTCACTATTCTCCTCATCAGAGGAATCACTCTTCCGGGTGCTTCTGTAGGAATCAAGTACTATCTCACTCCCAATTTTGAAGTCCTCAAGGATCCTCAGGTTCGAATGGGACTGTGTTCTTTATTGATCCATCATGATCTTGCAGGTTTGGTCAGCAGCTGCCTCTCAAATCTTCTTTTCACTCGGACCTGGATTTGGAGTTCTCCTTGCGCTTTCCTCATACAATGACTTCAATAACAATTGCTATCGGTGAGTGAAGATCACTTATCATTAAAGACGAGATTAAATAGTGATGATGCATTGTCAGAGATGCCCTAGTGACTTCCTTCATCAATTGTGCCACTTCCTTCTTCTCTGGATTCGTTATCTTCTCAACTCTCGGATACATGAGTGTGCTCACGAATAAACCTGTTGATAAGGTCAGCTATTGAGACTAGATGTTTCAATGATGAGAGTCTGGTGAAAGAATACCAAGGTGCAATTCAGGTAGTGGAAGGTGCAGATGATTCTCTAATCTTCATAGTCTATCCTCAAGCAATAGCTACAATGAGCTATTCGCCTGTGTGGGCAGTCATATTCTTCGTAATGCTCATCACTCTCGGAATTGATTCAACGGTGAGACAGAAAGAGACCTTCATTCTAATCTTCGTCTTTCAGTTCTCTGGAATCGAAGCTCTCATAACTGGATTCTGTGATGAATATCCTCGAATTCTCCTCAAAAGAAGGGAAATATTCGTCGGAGTAGTAATTACGATTTACTACTTTGGCAGTCTGCCAGGAGTCACCTACGTACGTATCCATGCTTCAGCATCCCCATTCAAATCGATATCTCAGGGTGGCTCGTACATAATTCCTTTCCTCGATGAGTACGGAGTAACACTCTCAGTTCTCTTCATTGTGATGTGTGAAATGATCGCAGTTTGTTGGTTCTACGGAGTGGCCAGATTCTCGGAGGATATACGGTAGTTTGATGGTCTGTTCAGAAGTTCATTTGTTCTTCAGATCGATGCTGGGTTTCTATCCAGGAATCTACTGGAGATTTACATGGACATTCTCTCCTGTGATGATTGCTGTGAGATCAAAGAAGGAAAAACTCGAAAGAATTTGAAATTTCAGATGCTATTCGGAATCACAGTGTACAATGTGAACTTCTCACCCCTCGAAGTGGGAGAATACGTCTATCCTACGTGGAGTGTCTACTTTGGGTGATTTTATAAGGAAAGTTCCAATGAAACAATATTGTCTCAGATGGTTTCTGAGGTTGTTATCCATCATGGCAATTCCATCCTACATGTTGTATCTCTTTGCGAATACGAAAGGATCATTCACAGAGGTGAGAGCATCACAGCTAACGTCTTCATCATAATCATTCCTTCAGAGATTCCGATCGATGATTCGGCCGATTGCTCGAGATACTTCGATATATTCATTCGTCCAACAAGATGCTCCTCATACTCATATATTCGACTCATCTTGCATGCAAGACCCTCAGCATTTATCATCTGTTTAGTCTAGATCTTCACCATCATTGATCTCCGTCAGTTCTTTCAGAGTAAAGAAGTTTAGAATAAATAGTATTTAAATTTAGCTCCCGGTTATCATGTTTTTTCTTCTTCTAAAATTCATTCTGAACGGTGCCAAACTATTATTCACATTCCTCACTTGATTTTACATAATAAATATTTCTTGTCATTTTTACTTTCATTCGTACAGAGTGGGAATAAAATAAAATAAACAATCAGCATACTAGGGTTGTCATTTTGAATCTCTATCGACCGATCCCGCGCGCGCGTAGAGAGCGGAATGAATCCCATTTCACCCCTCTCTCCAAATGGTGTGGATTCGAATGATTCCCTCTCGAAGAGCTTGGGATTCCGCGAATCCCAAATAAATTCAATGTGAAATACAGCAATGGGCGACCATATAAATAAGTTTATCAAATCACTTGAACATTAAATTAGTTTCTGATCTTCTTGGTAGGTTCTGTGTTATCCTTCTGGCGTCTTCTCTTAGACTTTCCACTCTTTGCAGTAGTAGTGGCCTCCTTCTCAAGCTTATTCTCCTTTGCCTCCTTCCATAGTTCTGTCATTTTGAGTCTCATCTCTCTGGTATCCTCGTCTTTCTCTTCTATTAGGTTGGTGCATAAGTTTCTGAGGGTTTATTATGCTCCCGTATCTACCCGTATCGTCGATCAATGCGAAATGACGGCGAAGATTAACCCGAGACGGGTCATCGAAATTGTCAGACATAGCTTACTATCAGAAGAAAAATTTCTCCTTTTATAGGGAAACATTTCAAATTTCAAAAGTTATAATTGATTTCGATAAATTGTTGAAATACAACGGAGACGATAAATTGAAAATGTTTCAATTGCTCTGCAATTAAGCATATGCAAAGTAGATGTGCTGAATAGTGTTCACCCAAAAAATGAAGTGATTTGGATGTCTCTAAGAAGAGTTACAGCCTATGGATTCGGCGAATCCCAGATTCGTCGAATCTGGGATTCACCGAATCTTGGATTCAAACCGCTCCGAATGAGTGGATTCAAATGAGATTGGGATTCGTCAAAGATTCAAATTGACAACCCTACAGCATACTCATTCTCTCTTAGGTACAATCTGTGTTGTGAAGGTCCAGACAAAGTTGATAGGGTTAAATAATTTATTACTGGCACGGCCGAGATTCTCAAGCGAGGATTTTCAATTTATGGGCGACTTCTCTAGGTAGGCTAGCTCTCAATAAAGAAATAAACAAAAGAGCTAGTAGATAATAGGGGCTGGCACCGGTAAATCACATAAATTACATCTACGAAAGTAGATACTACTTATCTACACAATTTGAGAATCATCAACTATGCTTTTTGAACGAGCACAGTATCAGTAACACGCAGTTTTAATTTTAATTTTGAAGGATAAATATTTCTTTAAGAATATTGTATTTATTCTCTCAAAGAATAAATACATCACACTATGAAAATAAGATTTGAAAACGAGCTACCGTAGTAGATCATCCAAGCCCGAAATCGCCAATAGAAATCCATTTCATGCTTCAAACTTCATTTGCACTGCTGCGGGCGTGACAGCTCGTTTTCTTCCTGTAATTACGTTAATTGGATGCCCTAATTACTACGCTTATTAGCATGACTATCATTCACGAACACTTGCAGGGTTGAACTGTCCTAATCATGTCGAATCAAACTCCATACATCGGCAGCAAGATCAGTCTTATTTCCAAGCTCGATATCCGCTATGAGGGCATTCTCTACTCCGTCAATACTACGGAGTCTACCATCGCACTCGTGAAAGGTGTGTAATATATATTTGTTGAAGTTTAGTAGTTGATTATTTTCAGTGCGCTCCCTGGGAACCGAGGACCGACCCGTATCCAACCCAGTCCCCGCTCGTGATGACGTTTACGAGCACATTATCTTCAAGGCTTCCGACATAAAGGATCTTATGGTCTGCGAGACGCCCAAGGTACGCAACGAATACAACAGAGTAGTTTTATGTTATTTTTCCAGCCTCAAACCCTCGGAGGGCTTCCATACGATCCGGCCATTGTGTCCGTTTCGAACAGGCCCGAGCCTGCCCAGTCCGCGACCTCTTCTCGCCCGAACACGCCGAACCGTTCGTCGCCCGCCTCAATTCCCTCGAACAAGGCACCAGGAGCTGGCCGTGTGGTTAGCCAGCAGCCAAGAGGCGGCGCGCCTGGACAGCCAGTGCGCGGCAGCTACCAGCCCCAGAGACCCGGTTAGTTGGCAATGTTTAATTAATTAATCTTACTTTGCTCAATTCGGTCCGTTGATTTCCACATGAGAACAGCGGGGTTCTCCCTGAGCTAGATAATAGAGAATGTTCATTCATAAAGTTATATTTTTGTAATATTTCTTTCCAAGTCATTCCCACATCAACATGATTTAATCACAGGTTACAACAACCAAGGATACAACCGTGGATATCACGGACCTCAGCCTCTCATGGGCGGACGTGGTCGCGGCATGTTCCAGCGCAACCAGCCCCAGGTATTTATATTATAATTATATAATTACCTCTACGCTCTACTCGGTCCGTGATGTTGTTCATCTCATTTACGGGGTTCTCCTTGAGCAAGATAATAGAGAATGTTCATTCATAAAATTATTTTTTTTGTAAAATCATTTTCCAAACCATTCCCACAATTCGTTTGTCTTTAGAATCCTCGCGAGAAGCTTCGTTTCGACTCCGATTATGATTTCGAGAAGGCGAATGAGCAGTTCCAAGAAACTCTTTCCGACCTTCTGAAGGTGAGATTTTATCCAGGACAGGTTTTGTACGTTAGCTCTACTCGGTCCGTGGTATTCTTAATGAAAATTACGGGGTTCTCCTTGAGCAAGATAATAGAGAATGTTTATTCATAAAGTAATTTCCGTAAATACAATTACTTTCCAAGTCATTCCCACATTTATTTTCAGGATGTGACGATCTCTGAGAAAGAAGGCGAACGTGAGGAGATCAAGCCCGATGAGACTACCAACGCCTCCGAAGAAGAGGGAGAGCCGTTCTATGACAAGACTGTGAGTTTAAAAGGCTATTTATGTTTTTACTAGTTGATTTTCAGAGCTCCTTCTTCGACCGCATATCATGTGAGGCCCTCGAGAAAGCCGAAGGAAAGAAATCGCGCCCGGATTGGAGAAAGGAGCGCGAGACGAACCAGGAAACTTTCGGACATCAGGCCGTTCGTTCGCTGAACTACAGAAGAGGCTTCGGACGTGGCATGCGTGGAGGCCCTCAAAATGGAGGAGGCCGTTACAACAGTGAGAATATTATCATCTGTTATTTAAGGTGCTCCGATTAGTTGACTCGGATAATGATGAACTTTTCATTATTCGTTAAAGTTGTGAGCAAGATTGACAGAAAATTTGAATAGCCTCAGTTTATTTATTAAACAAGCGGTCCAGAAATTCTCAACAATACTTTTTTTTCAGATGGATTCAATAGTTACAACAATGGCGGTTACAACAATCGTGGATACAGCGGTGGAAGCAGAGGCGGATTCAGAAGAAACAACCAACAAGCTCAGGCTTAATATTTTTTTTAGGTTTTTCTCATAGCTGTCTGGGTATCATTCGTTGTTCCTGCCTCGGTCATTAGTCGCTTCTGACGTACTCACACTCAAGGTGTTTAAGGTGGAATTCTAATAATCTGTATACTATTTCCTCCCATTACCAGCCTCAATGGCATCCCCAATGCATTCTCATGCGTTCCCCTTGTTCTCCAGTTTTGTTGTATCATCTTTACGTTTCTACTTTAATCATTTCCTCGAGACT
>LS495041.1:405921-421807 GCA_900490845.1 Pristionchus japonicus
CCCTTGTTCTCCAGTTTTGTTGTATCATCTTTACGTTTCTACTTTAATCATTTCCTCGAGACTAGGCTCAAATGCGGGATACATAATTGATGTCTTTTTGACATAAGCTATTGTATAGCAGTCTTTTGTCAGTTTCCCAGTTTGTTCCCATTGCTAAAAATATAGAATACATGTGATATGTGTAATAGGACCCTCCCTCGAAAAGCATAGTTGATGATTCTCAAATTGTGTAAGTAGTACTTTCGTCGATGTAATTTATGTGATTTACCGGTGCCGACCCCTGTTATCTACTAGCTCTTTTGTTTTTTTTTAATTGAGAGCTAGCCTACCTTGAGAAGTCGCCCATAAATTGAAAATCCTCGCTTGAGAATCTCGGCCGTGCCAGTAATAAATTATTTTACCCTATCAACTTTGTTTGAACCTTCAAGACACAGATATAGTATGCATAATATTCTTTGAAGTGTATTCACAAGGCTACTATTTGAGGGGATCTTTTAAGGCGGGCGTTCATTGTGCGAATAATTAAACGGGAGGAGCTCTTTGTTAACTGATGCTGATCTTACTGCCGATGTATGGAGTTTGATTCGATATGATTAGGACAGTTCAACCCTGCAAGTGCTCTTGAATGATGGTCATGCTAATAAGCGTAGTAATTAGGGCATCCAATTAACGTAATTACAGGAAGAAAACGAGCTGTCACGCCCGCAGCAGTGCAAATGAAGTTTGAAGCATGAAATGGATTTCTATTGGCGATTTCGGGCTTGGATGATCTACTACGGTAGCTCGTTCTGGTAGTTTTGTCGTGTTAACGAATTCGTATGATTCTCGATAACAGAGTTTCATTTTGGTAAAGGAGTCGTGGGTAGTGAATCCGCGAACTCTTCTTTTCACTTGCTCGCCTGCCTCTGACTACTTTCTATTCTTTCTTCAGAACGAAAAGTATCAAGGGGTCTCACCTCTCAGTGGAGGGGGCTACATTCTGAATTGGGTTGATCCGTTTCGTTGAATCTTTTTTTTCTATCCTAGGTCCTGCGCCGGCGTCAGGTAGAAGATTCGTGTAAACATGTTTGCTCAAATGTGCATGCTGCAGAACATTTCATCATCGTCATGAGATCATAGGAACATCTCTGGATGGAAAGTAGATAGGGAAGATGGTTGTGCTGAGTGATGGATGTTTATGATGAGACGGAAGGGTCGAGAAAGGACACGAGATGCTCATGTGATACGAAGACGCACCGATTTATGGCATCGGCACAAATCAGAACCCATTCTTTATTTTCACATTTTGGATCTCACGTTGATTTAATTATGCAACGAAGTGGTCAGTGATAATCTTCATCGTATGTACAAGAATACAATCAATAAGCGGAAGAGTAATAGCTGGGTCCGTATCCCAGTTGGCTACCGTATCCACCATATCCCAACTGGTTACCGTAGCCGAGTCCGTTACTTCCCATACCAATAGGGGTTCTGAAATGTAATACTGCTCTGAGTTTGAGTTCGATCTACAAGCGAATGGCCATGCAGTGAAGAGTGAGAGCACAGCCATCTCTAGCCACCATCCCCCATTCCATTCATTGATTACCCCATCGTCCCGTATCCACTCACTGGATAGTAATATCGTCGCACGATTCGATACATTGGCCGTCTCTAGAATGGTGCTACCGTAACCCTCGAATGGGCAGATTAGCTTACCCATCCCCATCTTCCCCAGCCACAACCACAATACCAAGGACGAATCTAAAAGTGGTCTAGATCCCATTGCTAGTGCCAGATAGATCACTTACCCATCTCGCATAGAATGGACGACGATTATACTAAATCAAATGTGATCTCACTCAGAATTTTGTTTTGAGAGGGGGTCATCTGATCAACAGGGAAGTCTACTTACTCTGCAACTCGAAGAAATGATATAGAAAACCCCGTAAACTAGTCTGGGAATGTCTAAGGAGACTCACATATCCTCCGTATCTGTATCCACTATATGGGTATCCACCGTATCCACCCCATCCACCGTATCCGCCGTACGGGTATCCCCAACCCCACTGAGCATCCGTCAGATCGATGGCTACAGTAGCCAGAAGAAGCACGAGAAGCAGTCTGAGAATCGAGAAGTGAGCGTATTAGAGATAGAAAGAGATAGTAACTCACATGTAAGTGTTGGTGGCCATCGAGTGAGAGTGTCCAAATGTTGTCACTACTTTCCTTTTTATACGGAATGGAAAGGAGGAGGAAATCGTCCTTAATTCAGGTGATGTTGTGATTGGCCCTTCCTCTTCACCCTTTCTCTCAGTGAAAACACTCCTTCTCTGGATGATCTCTCAATTTGTTTGTGACTCGAGAAAGATTCATGATTCAGAGAAGGGATTATCTTCTCTTCTTCAATAGGAATCTCGTCATCTCTTTGACCATTCTCTCATCCTTCTGGTGGATTGGCCTTCTCCATTCCTTTGGCCATCTCCATTGGCCGAACTCCATTACTCACTCAAGGGAATCCTACGAATCATGACTAAGTTCAGAATGGCAATCATAGGGAATTACAAGGGAAGAAGTGCTAATTGTAGATGGAAGTTGCCTTCTTACCATGGACGAGTGTATTACAGAGTCATTATCTCACTTCGCAATTGTGCACGAGAAGTGAACGAGAACTGCACAAGTTGCAAGTCAATCCAATCATTTCCGTTCCTTCATTTACATCTTCATCCGAATATAAAACCCCTCTCATCTTCTCTTTTCTCTATTCCCCCTTTCCTACTCGACAATGGCCGGTGGAGGCAAGAAGGATGAGAAGACAGTACAAGTCAGGAAGGCACCCTCGAAAAAGAAAGGAGGAGCTGCAGCGGTGAGTACTCCCTCCCTTTACCGTACCCCATCTATCTACCGTATCCTCAGTCTACTCCCATACCGAAGAAGAAGACTACCGGGAAGGCGACCACTCCCGATATCGATGTATCGAAGGACTCGCTCACAGTGACTGGAGGAGTGGTGAGGATACTGTAGGAGTACGGTAGGATAGAAGAATATCGATTGAAGGAGACATCTGCTGATTTATCGAAGAAGGGAAAAGGAAAGTCACCCAAGAAGAAGTCATCAGGAAGAATGGATAAACTGAAGAGTATCTTCCATAAGGTTCGAATAGACCGAGAGAGGAGAATGCAGGGACGAGGAATGATCGATCCATCTCCCTCCTACAGTACTCCCTCCCCTGCAGTATCTATAATTTAAGAATCAGAAGACCGGAGGTCGCAATACTCCCAAAACGTCGAAGAAAGAACTCGCGAAGACGCCCGAGAGCACAATGAAGCATGGAGAAACACCAACTGCTGAGACGGTAGGAGTACTGTAGATGGAGAGGAGTACGGGAACTATCGATTGGCAGGTGCAATCGGAGAATTCGCAGACGAGAAATGGAGGAAAAATAGCAGATGAGAAGACGAGTAATATGCGAGTTAGTCGAGGAAAGGGAAAGGGAGACAATCAAGAGAAAGCAAATGTGAGGATTGATAAGGGATGAATGGAAGGAAAAGGGCATTTCAGAATGTTCGAAAGAGAGAGAAACCAAGTACAAAGAAGGGAGGAGCTGCTCAAACTCCGAAGAAGGAAGATAGTAAAGATGAGAGTAAAGAAGCATCGATGGATATGGATGATGAGGGGGAAAGCAAGTAAGGGCGTCTCCCTCCTTCCCTCTATTCCCTCCTTCCAGATTGATCCCCATTCCTGCGAATCAAATGGCAAAGAAGAGACATCCCGCCAGTACTCCCCAAGCTGAAGTTGAGAAGAAGGTGAGAGGAGAAAAGAAGGAGGAGATGAGATGGATGAATTACAGGAGAGAGAGGGAAAGGGAAAGGGAAATACAATGGTCACAGCACGGAAGAAACAGGTGAGAGATCAAAGATCAACCCGGAATGACTCTTCGCCCTCTTCAGAGCGTGGGAGCCCCAGCAGTTACTATGTATGATGCTGGAAACGACAAAACACTTGCGAAACTGTCCATTCTCAGAGAATTGGGTGAGGATTGGAAAATGAGGATGAATGAGAATGATCTTTGATCTCTTAAGACGCGAGGGGATGGGCAGAATGCGATGAAGACTTCAAGAGCAATCACAAGATTGTGAGGAGCAAGGAGGGAGGAAGGGTTGATCTTTGATCTCTGCAGAATCCAGAAGTGAATCGTGATACTCGCTACGTGATCTCGTTCAATGTTCCACCCGATGGAGATTTCTACGATGCGAATAAGGCAAGTCCCTCCTCTTCCTCTCTCTGATCTTTGATCTCTCTCAGGTTGAGATTCCCGGAGTGGAGAACAAGTTCATCATTGCTGCCGCTCCCACCACGGAGATATCCAGCAGGGAAAACTTCTGGCGAATGGTCTACGATGTAATGAGGATACGGTAGTATCGATTGCATGATCCTCATTCAGGCAAGCGTAGCGAATATCTTCTACGTGGAGGACTACAAGGCGACCGGAGGTGGGTGGAGTCACGATGACGTCATCCATCTCTCTCTCTTCAGCCCATTTCGTTCCATGGAAGGCAGGAGAAGCGAAAGACTATGGAAAGATGTTCGTATCGAATAAGAAGTCGACGGATAGTAAGGAGGGAATGCAATCAGTACTCGAAGTGTTGCCAGAGGGTGAGGGAGAAGAGTCTATATCCATGACTCTCCTCCTCCTTCTCAGGTTGCTCCAATTCGATCATCGTTCGCTTCGTGCAGTGCAAATCATTCCCGGAGACAATGCACAAGAGAAGCAGCAACTTCTCCTCTCTCCACAATCCACTCGGATTCGTGCGATTACTCAAGGATGATGTGAGTGAAGGAGGGAAGGGGAGTGGTCAACGTGGTCCCTCTCAGAAGGGATTGACTCTCGTCGTGTGTGCGAATGGATGTGGAAAGAGTGCGATGTTCATCATACTGCATGCTTTGATCACGACTCTCAATGGGAATGGAATACCCCTCAAGGTATCCCCCTCCTCCCTTCCCTCTTCCCACATCCTCCCACTCGCAGGTGCACGATCTCCTTCAGAAGTTGCGTCATGATCGATGGGGAGCCATCCAGACGATGGAGCAATATCTCACACTCTATCAGCTGTACATCTACTACATAGCAGTGAGTGACTCCGCCCCCTTTGGCGCCCCGCCCACTCCTGACTCCGCCTCAATTGCAGTGCAAGTCGAAACCGAAGACGGAGCCAAAGACTCTTTGTCAAGATTTGATCAAGTCGCTCGTCGCTCATCCCTTCAAGAAATGAGCAAGCGATGAATCGGAGAAGACACCATCTTGTGCGCACTCTCAAGCACACAATACTCTGATCTTTCAATAAATCGCAGTATAAACTATGTAGAAATTCAGGAATGTATTACAACATGCACAAATAAAATGGTCAGACGATATAAATAAAGTGAAAATGGAATATTTTGTTGATCCTTGATCACTGTCGGCTTCTAACGAGTCGCTTCCTTTCCACTGCCTTTCTTTTTGGAAGCCTTGAAAATTTCCTGCAACAAAATATTTGATTGTGAGCCTTTCTAGATATCGGACCTGGAAAGGGTAGACCATCTCGAACTCCTTAGTAGGGAAGATGACAAACATCATCGATCCTTCGGTAAATTCAACATCATAACTGAATGGCTACGGTATAGATTGGAAAGGAATGGGAAAGAGTACTTCTCCTCCCAATTCTCTCCCTGCACGATCTTCTTATGGAAATCTTCTCTGATACTCTTCACTCGTACTCTCACATATGATTTATCTTCACTAGTGAATTGAGCAGCCAATGGATAGATATCATCGACCACTGAGATGTGAGAGACCTGAATGATCCATCCACCTTTGATATATCTGTATTCATCCATTGATTTTGTCGATTAACTGTTCAAATATGTTCATATTTTGCACCTTCTTCGAGTATTTCTTAACGAAATTGGCCCAATCAGCATAATTCTCCGCTGCACTTTTCTCATCAACCTTATCATCATCTTCTTCCCCTTCTTCTTCCTGTAACAAATGATTAACGAGATAGATAAAAGACTAGACTAGATGGTTCTCCACCTCGTAGAATCGTCTCTTCAAGTACTGCATAACACACAATCGAGCTTGCTGCAATTAATCTTCTGATTCTAGTTCTTTATTAATTCAATTCTTATACTTACGAGTGAATCGTAAAGATTCGACAAGGGTTCCCATGTGAAATCGTCCTTATCCGGATAATCTTTCCACTCCACGAGAAGTCTCAGATTTGGATCGAGCAGAAATTTCTGAAGAGAAAGTGTGAACTCGCTTTTTAACCGAGATATCGGGGAATATCAATAATCCCTTTCCCGCATTACAAACTGATTTTTCAGCGAGTTAGTCTTTTTTTTTCTTAAATATAAGGAAGTTCCCAATTGCTTTCCAGGATATTTTTTTGTAATTGATTCTTCAATCCCTTACTCACATTATGGAGGACATAGTCAATTTTCCTCTTCTCTTTGTATTCCGGATCTTTCGATTCATACTTGTAATCGTGGATCTTCAGCTGAAAATACTCGCAAGTTATTCTGTATCGCTAATAGATATCTTCATCTCCAATGCATTTTTAAATTTAAAAAAAAAACACCATTTTGAAGAGTAGGTATGTTGAGTAAGTTACTCTTGTGGGAGAAATCAACTTACGACTTCATAATGTGGTTCATTTGTCTTCTTTCCGTTTTTTCCAAATCGACCAGATCTTCCTCCTCCACTTCTCCCTCCTTTCACAAATGATCCTATCATAATCTGTAATGAGAGGAAGGATCATTCCCACCCTTGTCCCCCCTCTCGCCTCCCTCATTCGTCTCGTCTCCTAGCTACCATCCGAGTGACCACTCTCTCTCCTTCCTGTGCGGTCCCTTCCCTCCCTCCGTTCCCCTTCAGTCTCTCTCTATCCCTTCTCTCCTCAATGTCCGATGACTCTCGTCCTCTCAACTTCGCAGGATTGGCTGCTTTTATCGATGAAGAGAAGGAGGAATTGGATATACAACAGATGCACTACTGGTACAGTCAATTGGCTGAGGTACGTCCCACTCTTTGCTCAGTCTTGTAATATCACTGCTTTTTTCAGTATGATCCGGAACCGGGACTCTCTGAGAACAACTTACTCACGTTGTTTACAGCCATGCAGGTATCTTCAATTAATCGCTATACTCTTTTAACCCACACCAAATAGGACATTCAAGGCTTCTTCCTCCTCATCTCAACCACCTCTCCTTTCTCTCTCTTCAGATGCTTGCCAACTTCTCATTCACAGCGGAGGAAGAACTTCGGGAGCAGATCAACAAAGAGGCCGAAGCAACTGCCGATAGGGAGAGTTCACTTCATGAACAACTCACTGCCGCCAAGGTGAGAGAGAGAGAGGGGAGACTAGAGGGATAAAAGTGGCGCACTCTCACAAGCATCGGTGGTTCAGTGGTAGAATGCTCGCCTGCCACGCGGGCGGCCCGGGTTCGATTCCCGGCCGATGCAATCTTTTTGCTTCCATTTTGCAGGAAGAACTGGATGATCTACGAGAAAGATTGGTGATCGGGGCTGATGTCGGGTCGCGATCGGGAGGAGAATCACTGGAGGTACAGCGGATTGGACGAATAACGAACCATCCATTCTAACATTTAGGCAATTCGAGCCCAAGTGACTGCACTCAAGGAGGAAAACTACCAATTGCAGCAGATAAACAGGGAGAGAGATAGGGAGCTAGCTGATCAGAGGGACAGGTGGGGAATAGAAGCTCTAAATGTATGCTCAACCGATGATCTCATTCCAGATTCGATTCAATCCTTGCTCGAGCCGAGAATCTACACAGGGAAAGAGACAATCTGCTCTACAATGTATGATAGATAATTCCATCGTGTTTTAGCAGGAATCATGAAAATAATAATATTAAAAACCTTAATAATATTACAGCGTTCCCAAATGGAGGAGACGGTCTCTGATCTCAAGAGGAAACTACTAAGCAAGGCTGAGGGAGGAGATCACGAATGGGAAACGAAGAAATTGAGATTGAGGAATGAGCAGGCATTGCAACTCACTCATCAACTCAATGTACGATATCATCTCTGGATGGCGTAACAATTCACTGATTCAGGCGGTAATAGCTCAAAACGACGTTTATCGAGACGAGGCGGCCAAAGCGAGTGCGGGATTAGAACAAGCAACTGCTCTAATTGAGAATCAAGTCCAACAGTCAGTTTCTGCGTCTCCATTTCTCATTCTCATCACCTTTCTCCAGCTTCAACGATCTATCCTCTCGTCTACAAGCAGCGACTGCACGTATTGATGAATTAGAAGAGGATAATGCTGCGATATTGAAGGAGATGGAAGATATGAAGGTATGAATACCGCACATTCCTCATTCGTACAGTAGTAGCTTTGCTCTCAAGATATTCAATCAATCAATATCAGGCAGCTGAAGCTGCGCGTCTCGAAGCCGACGGAGAGAAGCAACTTGTACAAATGTACGAGAGGAATCAGGAGGAATCCAAGGTGAGATATACCGCATCAATTGGATGTCGCAACATCTTCATTCCAGTTCAAGATAGCTGCTCGAGAGAAGGAGATAGAGGAGCTTCGATCCACCATTGGCACTCTTCAATCTCGATTGGAATGGGCTGAAGCCAAGGCTGAGGTTGCTGAAAGACTAGAGATCAAATACCATCATCTTCTCATTCAGATTGGAACGGAGAAGGAGGATCATCTGGAGAAGCTGCGTGTTCAATTGCAGAGGGCGACTAAGGAGGCGAAGAGTCTGTTGGGATACACTCCCTCTGGGGGAATGGAAGGAGGAGAGAAGAGGAGCGAAGAGGGAGGAGGGGAGAGACAGGAGGAGATACGGTTGAAGTGAGTCTTTCCTTTCCTTTCCAATCCAATTCATCTCATTCAGGCGATCACTGATGGATTCTGAACTCGCTCTGTCTCTCGTTCATTCTCAATTGAATGAGTGTAGAGAAGAATTGAAGGAGCTCGAGAGACAGACTGAGGAGAAGGAGAGAAGAGTAGAGGAAGCATTGAGAGAGGCTGCCAGTCTCAGAGAGGTACTGTGGAATAAAGGAGGGTAGATCAAAGGTATTTCTGCAGCTCAAACTGGGCGATGCTGCTTCGACTCTGACTGAGATGCAGCAACAGTTGAGATTCAGGTGAGGGCCTTCAGTCTCTTCCCCTCTCATCTCTCATCTTCTCATTCTTGCAGAGACGATCAGATCGCTCGTCTTACTCAACAATGTTCTCTCCTTCACGTCGAACTGGGCAAGTATGCTCAATTGGAGGAGGAAGGACGACTTGTTCCCATACCATCTTCTTCTAGTCAGAGAGGAGAAGAGACAGAAGATGCTCCTCGTAAAACCACACCCAAGAATGTACCTAGAAAGAGCAGACAGAAGAGCGTAGAGATCAGAGAACAGGAGGGAGCTGATATTGAGGAAGTTTCTCCTCCTCCACCTACTAGAAGAGGCCCTGTACGGATTCCTGGCACGGGAGAGGAGCAGGCCCTTCTCATATCCAATCTATACTATGATAGCATCGCGCTTATCGATGTGAGTGACCAACTTTCTGCATACTAGCATCAAATATCTACAGCATCTCATCATATTCCTTGTAGGAATTGGAAACGAATCAACGTCGTCTTCAAGAGGCAGATCGAGTGATCGACGAAGGGGCGAAGAGATTTGAGGAGTGCAGGTTGGTCAACCCATCTTCGATTTATACATACATAAATCGATCTATAGAGTTCAACTCCGGTTGGCCTACGAGCACATTGCTATGAGAGAGAGGGATATATTGGGAGACGGAGATAGGGAAGGAGATGAGAAAGCGGATGAAATGGAGAGGATGAAGATGGAGAATGAACAGATGAGAGTGAGGAAGAAACGGATTGAGGATGTAGATATGGAACCAATTCAGATCTTTTCTGAGAGTATTCGTCAATCTGGGAGTGAATTGGAGAGACGAGCAGAGGAGATGAATCGGAAACTCATCGGTATCGACTATCGTATTCAATTACAACGAATTCACCACTTTCAAGGCGAGAATCTCTCCCGTCTCCGTATTTCACGTCGTCTAACACGAGTTGAGAAGAGATTGGAACTGGAAGAGATCGCGAATCGATCACTCAGAGAAAAGACTCTAGAGATGAAAAGTGATCGGGCAATGGAGATTGCTCTCCTGCAGAGACAACTTGTGAGTCGGAAACTGCAGCTATAGTATTCTATCCTCTTCCTATCAGGACGAATCATGGTCGGAGGAGGCTCGACTACAAGAGATGATACTCCAGTGTGTGCCCAGAGAGGAATACAATCAACTACGAACCAAGTACAATCGAATGCTCACGACTAGCAGTGGATTGGGCACGGATATTGGAGTAAGAGTGATGAACCGTGATAGATCAAAGAAGACAACTGTTGCAGATCGACAACCATTCAGTTCCTGACATTGTTCCTGACATTCTCCCTCGTTCATCCGTTGAGAATGCAAGTTCAGAACGAGCAGAAGGGCTGCAGATTCAACTAGATCACACAAAAGTACGGATACTAATAAGCTGAATTTGAATTTATTTTTCAATTCAGCGCCTCTTCGCCATAGTCGAGGACCAATCCGTATTCTACAAAGGAGAAGCTGAATCATTGAGAGTGGAGATACGAGAGATGAAGAGATTACTCGAACAGTGCGAGATGGACTCAGAACCGAATGCGTTGTTGGGTAAGCACAATGCTCATGGTGAAGAAAATAATCAGTTGCAGTCTCTACCAATACGCATCTTCTGCGGATTCTGCGAGACGAAGCAAATGCAGCCAGAGAAGGTAATTTAACCACAATTCTCTATGTATCTGTCCCCTCCTCTACCTTATTATCAGGAGCCCGTGCAAAAGAGCAGCTTCGTCAGTTGAAGGATGCAACTCGGAAGGGAAGAGGAGAGAGGGCGAGGGAGAGGAGGCATCTCATTGCTGTAGCCAGACTGTTGCATACTACTCTGAAGGTCGGCTTTGAACACATAATAGAGGATGTAATAGATGCTGTATTTCCTTTCAGCGTTCTCAAACCGAAGTACTGCACGGAATCTCCGTCTCTCAAGTAGAACAATTCAGAGATAAGATAGGAGAGCTGATGGAGAAGGAGAAGAAGATTGGAAGGGAGCTGGAGAAGGTTGTCGCATACTTGTTCTGATCATTTTGAAATACTATTTTTAGGCAGAGTCCTCTCGACAGGAGTTGGAGGGACTAGAGAAGAAGATGATTGCAATGAGAGAGACACTCGATATTATGCGAGAATCTGATGGGGATAGGTACTTTTACAAGAGCCATAATTCTCAAAAGCAGCCATAAAAACTGATTCAGAGGAGCTCTCGAGCGTACCATCCACTCATTGATAACACGGGAAAGAGAAATAAAGGAAAAACTGTGTGCCGCTGAGAATCAGGTGCTGTATGACTATTCTTACGTAAATTACAATAGCCTCTACAGCTCCGAGAACTGCGAATGGAAATTCGTCACTTGAGACACAGTGAGAATTCATTCGATGAGGAGAAGAAGATCGTCCTCGAACAAATCGGAGCCTTCCTTGCCATTCAAGACGCAAGAGAAGAGTCTCGAGAGGAGTATGAAGAGAGGAAGAGAGTGGATGGAGTGAGGAGAGAACAGAAGAGAGAAGAGAGGAAGATGAGGTATACTGATGAGGAATGCAATAAAGCGCTGAATATCCAACATTTCGTTTCCAGTAATCCCCGACCTCCAGCCGTCTCTACGGAATTACAGTTACTCACAACGGAGAGTAGTGATCATAGTGATGAGAGTGAAGAGACGACTGATAGTGAGAGGAGTGAGAGAGGAACGGAGAGGTTAGGGTTCATAATAATAAACGCATATATCATCGTTTCCTTCAGAGTAATCGTGAAGACCGTGGTCCATGACAATAGTAAGAGATTTGAGGAGAGACTACGACAGATGAGAGATACCCATGAAGTCGTCACGAGAGCATATCAGGTCTCTTAAAATCCTACTCTTGTTTGCAAATTCTACATCCAGGACCAACTAACAGAAAAGGAGCGCGCGTTGGCAAATTTGAGAAAGAAGCTAGAGAAAGAGATGGGAGAAGTGAGAATTGTTGAGAAGGTAACAAGCGAGTTATCATAATAGTAGATGAGAAATCATGCAGGAGAAAATAGTGAAGGAAATCGTTCGAGAAAGAGACGAATCGTCAGAAAAAGAAATGGAAGATTTGAGGAAGGAGAGAGCACGATTGAGTAGATTAGTTGAGGTACGAAAGAAAAAAAGAGAAAAATCCGATCAATCGATAAAAATAGGAACTCGAATCATCGAATCGCCGACTCTTCGAGAAAACGAATAGAGAAGAGCTACATCCTATCAGAGAGGTATGAAAATGATCACCTCATGGAAAACAAAAATGCGCCACTTATCCGTTCCAGATTACCACTCAAACCGAGCCAGTTTCCATGATTCGTGAAGACACTTTCGGTGATGACATTGATCAAACCAATCGGACTAGGGGTTTGAATATATCCTTATGATAGTACGTATAAATATATTCAGGTGAAATGGAAGAGAGTGGAGTAAGCTTCGATGATTCTCGTCGCAGTGGAATAATGAAAGGAGGCGGAGGAGTGGAAAGAACGAGAGATGAGGAGTTGCAACACTTGAGTGAACTACTATTCAAGGGTTCGAAATTTATAGCAAAATTCCTCGAAACTGATTAATATTCTCAGCCGAGGAAGACCTACGAAAGGCGAATATTCAATATAAATATGAGCAGAGAACAAACAAAGATACTATCACCAAATTAACAAAGGCAAATAAGGTAGAAGGAAGAGGGAGAATGAATAAAAGTAAGATTCTCCATCAGGAATTATCGAGAGCATGCGAAGAAATCAAGAGAGTGGCAATGGAAGAAGTAAGGGAGAGAATGAGTGGACGAGGAGGAGGGGAGACTGGAAGGTTGGTTAGGATGCAAAATCCATGTCATCACACCAGTGCTTCATGTAAAAAGTATAGATCAATCGACGATCGTCTCTCACTCGCACGCGAGGAATCGGATGGATTGAGGAAGACAATTGAGAGATTGAAGAAGACCATCGAGACAATGAAGAAAGAATATGACGAAGAGAAGAGACAACAAAATGGAGGAAAAGTAGAGAAAGAATTTACAGATTAATCGATATTCAAAGTATCAGGTGCAAATCGAGCAATGGCACGAACGAAAGAGATTCGAGGAGACAATCGATAAACAAAGGAAAGAGATCAAGAGGGTAAAGTAGAATAAATCGATAATAATGTTTCAAAAATTGTTCAGCTATCGTCTCGCGACAAGACAATGGAGACTGAATTGACTAAAAGAGAGAAGCGAATCACAGATTTGGAGGCAGTCGAACATACTCGCATTAGAACTATCACCCAGATGGAGGTGATTCCATTGTTGAGCGATATTAGAGAATTGGGAATTATTCAGTCTCAACTTCGCACTCTTCGACGCGAGAAATCAGCAGTATCTATTGAACACGCGGAATCGAGCGACTTAAGATCAAAGATCAGACTGCTTGAGGAACAATTGATGAGTGTGAGAATGGTAAGAACAAGTCTCGTCTTGCCTCCGAATGTCCGACGATCAGGAACTGAACGATATGCGCATTCGAAATGCTCGTCTCTTAGCTGAAAGAAAGGAAGAGCGGAGTGAGATAAAGAAGAAGAGTGAAGAGAAGGAGAAGAAGGTGCATTTCGGTTTCGATGGGTTCACGAATGACATTCAATTCAGGAATCAGAGAAAGAAAAGGAGAAAGAGCGCGAGAAGAGCTTGAAGAGTTTGGAACGGAAGGAAGTTAACGAATTGAGAGTTAAATTGAGCGAGGTGAATGCCCTTCATTGAGTCCCTCATCGATCCGAGATTCTACATTCAATCTCATTTTTCAGGCGCAGAAACAGTTTTCGGAGACTAGAGAGAAGCTGACTCGAGTGGAGAAGGAATACAAAGATACTGTCGAGAGGCACAAGTTGGCCCATTATGAATTCCCATTGTTCAAATCAATAATTCAGAGTGATCGTAACTAGACTAGAGAAGGATTCAGTGCCTGTGAGTGGAATCGCATTGCTCAATGATAAACTGCAAGCGAAGGAACTGGAGATTAGACATTTGGTCAGTTTAAAACATATGACGCCGTTCGAGTAAGAATCGAACAGATCGGGAGTGGGCCGGCACAGCCAAAATGGGTCGATTCGCTGAAAGTATGTGTTTTGGGGTTCTCGAGGATGCTGATGAATATGCGCATGCTCATTTTCCATTTTGACCTTCCGTTGGCTCCAGACGCCGTCACGTCGAAAACCATTTTATTTTTAATTCGACGCTCACGATAGCGCTAAAATGAGTGATCGCGGTTCGCGGGCTAGAATTTGATGCTGATCACGCCTGTCGGTGAGATTTTTCATTTATTTCAAAAATACTTCATTTGTAAAATGAATTTTCGAGGGAAAAAGTTTGCAAGCTTAGCGGCATACACCATTCGATCCGCCTTGAAGAGAGGATTCCGAAAATGCCCCAAACGTCGGAAAATACGCACGGGTTTTCAAATGAGCAAAATAAAACCGAGGGGATACTGAGTGAAAGCGGCGTCTCTCTCCTTTGATCTACCTCTTCCCCGACTGCCTCTCCCCGCTCTCTCACCTGACCCCTACTCTGGGTTGCTTTCACTCAGTATCCCCTCGGTTTTATTTTGCTCATTTGAAAACCCGTGCGTATTTTCCGACGTTTGGAGCATTTTCGGAATCCTCTCTTCAAGGCGGATCGAATGGTGTATGTCGCTAAGCTTGCAAATTTTTTCCTCGAAAATTAATTTTACAAATGAAGTATTTTTGAAATAAATGAAAAATCACATCGACAGGCGTGATCAGCATCAAATTCTAGCCTGGGAACCGCGCTCACTTATTTTTAGCGCTATCGTGAGCGCCGAATTAAAAATAAAATGGTTTTCGACGTGACGGCGTCTGGAGCCAACGGATGGTCAAAATGGAAAATGAGCATGCGCATATTCATCAGCATCCTCGAGAACCCCAAAACATACACTTTCAGCGAATCGACCCATTTTGACTGTGCCGACCTCTGATCGAGTCTTACACAAACGGCGTCATATGCAATAACTCACTTTTGGAGTAGCCTTCCTTCGTGACGAGATAGACCCCCTTGCGAACAGCGATGAAAACTGAAAAGAATACTTTCAGAAATCACGGATCGCTGAACTGGATAGAGGAAGGGAACGGGCTTCATGATATTCGTTGAGTATGTCCTTGCGGATGCTGAGCGCGTGGTCGATTAGGGTAGTCGTTTATTATAGAAGAAGAATAAATATAAGAGCAGCAAGGTAGCGGTGGGGGTAGGGGGGACTAGGGATAAACGACCGAAAATAGGCCCAAACGTAAATATGAGAAATGCGCGCAACTACGGTTCGCCTGGGTCGTGGTGGGAGTCTGACACGTTTGAGCTGTGACAACTAATATTCAACAGGGTGTATTGATTAGGGACTGCAACGGTGTTCACAGATGTGCGAAGTAATTAACGTGTTTATGTGCAAACGGAAGCTTATCCTACCCCATTTCGAGATTTCAACTCAGAATTTCAAAATAAATTCTATACAAAGAGAAAAACAGTAAATAAAGGAGGAGCGAAGTGCGACGCTTTTGAGTCCGAGCGGAGCGCATCACAGGTCAACGTTTTTACCAAACTATCGCAAACTGAAATGCTTAAATGTTGGCGAACACTATCCACGTACAATTTTATGGCTTTTCCACGTTATTTACCGGTGGCGCAACAGCTAAATCACTGCCAAAAATACATAAAAATTAGGAAAACGAATATTCCACTGAGTAGGAGCCGTAACTTCGAATG